>LOJH01002017.1:4805-14876 GCA_001685095.1 Ellobius talpinus
CACACACAGAGTTTTTGTTAGAAATAATTATAGCCATGTCTTCCTTTCCTTCTCTTTTCTCTTTCTCATTTGGCCCAAGAGTTCAGAATGGGCTCTCCATCGCTTAGCTGAGCAATACAAGTGGCTTTCTAAATTTCATTGTTAAACGTCTTGAGAAGCAGCTACGATTTATCATGAAGCAGGGAGAAATATTTAGTGTTGGAACATGACTTGAGTGCCTGTCTTCCCTGCAGTGGAGACGTGAGAGACAGGCAGCCGACTGGAAGGGACTTGGGCCTGCAGACCAGCCAGATGCCAAGCTCAGAGCCACCAGGACCTGGGTATGAGAACTGCACTGGCGAGAGCCCCAAGAAGAACACCTCTCTCCTTCTTGAAACTTCATGCTCAAAACCTTCATGGCAATAATTGTACACCAGGGAGGCGTGGCTTTCGGCCAGAGCTTGCTAGAGAAGCAGGTTTCCACCAGCAGCCTTGGGCCTTCTCAGCCTCCACCTTCATAAAATGTTTTCCAGCATCCCGGGTCTTGGAGAGGAGGAGAAGAGACAGAAAGTGAATACAGGCAGGTAGCTGGGATCTTTTATAGAAGATGGTGAATGAAAAAAAAAGAAATAAAAAGGAAAGGACAGGACTGGTCCCAGGTGTGAAAGAGGAGAAGGTTTACTGTAGATAAAGGGAGAAAACATAGCCAGGAGCAGAGGCAGCTGGGAGAGTCCAGAGTGGACATGACCCTGAGCTGCGCCATGTGAGTGATGGGCGACGGGAGAGAGGGAAACCAGATGCAGCAGCTAAGAGGGCAAAAAGGTGGGGAAAAGTGGTGGGTAACCAAACTGGCTGGATTATGCAGGAAAGAGCCTCTGGGGAAGGGCAACCCAGCCCCAAGGCTAGAGAGTTCAGGGTAGAGGGCAGGATATGCCAGCCATACCCTGTAACAGGTAAGGACTGAGGGATGCCAGGTCCACTTTGACATATTAAATAGACACCTCATCCATTTGTCCCAGGGTTTGAGACTTAACAAATGGTAAGCCAAGCCCCATCGCAGTGTGGGGAGGCATACCGTCTTACCTGGGGCTGCTTTGCACCTCTCTCTTTCTCCTTCTTCTCCCTGTGGGAATCACAGGAACAGGAGGCAAGAATGAAAGACCTTCCCATTGCCAACTTAAGTCAAACTCAGTGGAATCCAGTTATACCCTACGGGGTAGAGAGTTGACTGAACTAGAAATATGGGTTACCTCAGATGACCTCAGTGATAATGTAATTAAGGAGCAATTAGGTCACCCACTCTACCCGGAGTCTGAAAACTATCCTGCCTAAACATTTAGCATAGTTATGTCTTTATATAGACTAAAGGGTGAGGACCTTGGTTCCCACCTTTAGACCCTTGAAACAGCCTCTATAGTGATGCTTTGCTGCCACTTGGTGACTGTGAGCCTGCGTTGGGTGGGGGTGGGGTTAGACAGCCAGGAAATGCTCAAAACAGGCCCTACTACCCCCTCAAAAGAACCTGACAATTTATGTGACAATACGTTTAAGGATCACACTGATGAGCTAATGCGTGCTGTGGACCATGGAAAAGACTGACTGGTGGAGGTGCACAAGTCAAGAGCCCTGGAGATGTGTGACCTGGAGAAGTGCTGGAGGAGCACTCATGCTAAGTCTTCTGTGGTTAGCCTGGAAGGAGCAGCCCGTCCCCTGGGAGCCTAGGCCCATTGTTGACCCTCTCCTGGCAGAGGCTGCTTGTTGCTTGTAGAAAAGGTGGGACTTGTGGGCAAAAGGGGAGGAATGAGTAGAAAGGACCTCTTCCCAAGGAAACTGGCCAGGGATACTGGCGCCATGTTCCTGGGGCAGCAGAGACTCCAGCGGCCTCAGAGGGAAGGACACAGGACAGCATCACTTAAGGTTATTGGTGGCTTTGCTAGGAACACACGAATATAGCATTTCTCTCAGGGAGACTAAGGCGATGAAGGTGGGGTTGAGGAAAAGACACCAAACATCCCTGGGTACAGAGGTTCCAATATGCAGTTACTGTATGCAGTGGCAGGCTGCATTGATGTGTGCATGCAAGTATATTATGTGCTTTGGCCATAATCACCCCCACACCCTCTTCTTCCCACTCGATAGTCCTTCCCTTTTATCAAACAGTCTCCCTTCTATCATTTTGCTGTAAAAGTCTATGTCAATAGAAAGATGCATGCATAGATGGATGACCCACACATGAGAGAAAACATGACATTTGTCTTTCTGAGTCTGAGTTCTTATGTTTTGTATACTAAGATGCATGAAAAAATAAGGACTCTTACTAACGTGCCTCGGAAGTTGCTGGGATGACTCAGCCAGTGGAGGACAATCGAGGAAGACATATAGCTTTCACCTCTGGCCTCCATGCATAACAGCACACATGAGTGTGTGCACTCAGATGAACAGGCACATACACATACAAAATAATAAGTCAACATAATAGAGGTTAAGTATCGCACTAAGTGGGGGAACCTCAAAGCGTCCCCTCTAAATATGTAACATAATGGATATCCCCCTTCTCCTTCTTACTCATGTAGTTCCTGAAATCTCAGCTAGAGCACTGAGACAGGGGAATAAGCTAAATGGTATACAAATAGTAAAGGAAGGGATCAATGTGTCCCTTGTTGCAGATGATGTGATCCTGTACTTAAGAGACCCCCCAATATCCCACCCTTAGCACTAAGGCACACTTTGAGCAAAGGAACAAGATACAAAACCAATCTGCAAAAATTTTCCTTTGCTTTCCTATAAACCAACAGTGAGCATGCCAAGCAAGAAACCGGGGAAATAGTTCCACTCATGGTAGCTTCCAGGAAGGTACAACCCTGAGGGATAAACCCAACAAGGGAGCCATTGGCCTCTACAGTGAAATTTTCAAAACACTGAAAGGGGAAATCGAAGACACTAGAAGATACTCTTCTCCTGGTGATATTTTTCTCCCCTTAGTTTCTGTCTTTCACCTTGAAACTTTTTGAAAGCATAATGGAACTTTGTCTTCCACTGTTCTCAAGTCCGGGGGACTTCAAGGTCAAGAACTCACAGATATCATGCGTGATGAAGGCCCTCCCACTATAGTGAGCAGCACCTGCCTGCCACGTCACACACGATGACTACAGTGTTCAGGGTTCTTTCCATTAGAAGGTCTCTGCTCATCTGTCGTGTGTGGATTGGATGCAGCTCAGCGATTTGGGCTTCTGGCTTACCTCTCGGAACCCAAGAATGTCAGGGCTGAAATCTTTCTGATTTCCTGTTTGTGACCAACAAAAGCCTATCTTCCAGCCCAGTGAACTCTAATGTCACATACTCGCACCCACCAAAAGGCAGGGGACACGTTCCGATGCCATGCTCCAAGACTGTGATTATTCCTACACATTGGGCTATTCATCGCTTTATGTATTCACTCATTTTTATCAAGTGTTTATTATTATCTACTGATGCCAAACTCTAAGTAAGGCTGTGAAAATCGAAGCAAATCTTGACTGTGTATGCAGGTGGCAAGAGCTGTACAGCGAGTCTTCAGTTGTAGGGGGACGCAGGGGCTTCTAGGCTGTGTCGAATTGTGACCGTTCATTTGGTTAGTTCTGCATCTGGTTGACCTTTGTATGCGGTTTTATTTGGGGTGAGACTTATTTTCTACCCAGTAACTCCTGGAAGGAAAGCAACACATAATACCCAGAAGTGGCGAGTTCCCATGGAAATGAAGAAGGTATTTTTTAAAAGCTTGTGGCCGATATAAAAATTAAATGTCTAAGTAATACAAACAGAGGCTGATGAGATGGCTCAGGGGTTAAGAGCACTCGATCACTCTATAATCCTGAGGACTGGATCCCAGCACCCATATTACAAGTGAGTCATCTCAATAAGCAACTGCAAGCCCCGCTCTGATGAGGTGAGACAGGAGGCTCCATGCAGCACCCTGGCTTCAAACCCAGCTGAGAACGAGCCCCAGGTTCAGGGGGAGACCACAACTAAAAGAAAGAGGGGGAAAGTGATAGAGGAGGACACCTGGCACCTTCTTCTGGCTTCTATGTGCATGTGCACATGTGTACACATGCGTACGTTAAAAATAAAAATATACGTGTCGAGGAACTATAGATTTTGAGTGGGGCAACTGATTGATTTCCCTGAGATACACACTGAAGCCTTTCTCAGCAGGGAATGCCAGAGCTGTCTTCAGGAAAGGGAAATACTGTTCTCACATGGAGCATAATTTCTGTTCATTTGGCTACAGAAACCAGCCTTCAACCCAGCTGAGACAGTCACGTACAGGGCTGAATCCAAGTCCATGAGAAGAAACCCAGCTCTACTGCTTCCTTCCACTGTTGCCCTGGCCAACATCACTTTAAGTTGTTGAGCTTCAGTTTTCTTTCCTAAAATGGAGAATAATACTGCCCCACAAAGGAATATTGAAAGAATTTGTGTGAAATATTGAAGGCACTTAGCACAGCATCTGACCCAGTACAAGCGCTTCGTAAAATAATAGTTGCTAGGGCTGGAAAAATAGATCAATGGTTAAGAGCACCTGCTGCTCTTGCAGAGGACCCAGGTTTGATTCTTAGCACCCACACTGGGCAGTTAACAACCATCTGTAATTCCAATTTCAGGAGCTTTGGCACCCTCTTCTGGCCTCCACAGGCACCTGCATGCAGGCGGTACACATATACTCATACAGCACATGTGCACAGAAAAAAGTAAATAACTAAATCTCTAAATGTAAAGTTGCTTTAGTTATTAACTATTGCACATCTGATATATGTCACAGGGTACAAAGTGAGTCTAGCCTGATCTGGGAAATGGAGTATTTGAGTCTAGTTAATGGTGGGGTCATCTGAGATGCCTGACGTGGGATTCCCCTCTCTATGCTGTGAATATGTTCTATTACCATTGGTTAATAAAGAATCTGCTTTGGCCTATGGCAGGGCAGAATAGAGCAAGGCGGGAAAGTCAAGCAGAGAGAGAGGAGAAAAGAAGGTGGAGTCAGGGAGACACCATGTAGCTACCGAAGGACAAAGATGCCAGAACCTTACCAGTAAGCCACAGCCTCATGGTGATACACAGATTAATATAAATGGGTTAATTTAAGATGTAAGAGCTAGGTAGAAATAAGCCTGAGCCACCAGTCAAGCAGCGTTGTAATGAATATAGTGTCTGTGTGATCATTAGGTCTGGGCGGCCGGGGAATGTAAGCACAGTCTCCCGTTACAGATACGCACAGATGAGGAACATCATGAATGGTCTGGGCGCATCTTTCCTTCTGCAGTAACAGCAGATTGAGAAGGAAACAGCTTTTGCAGTGTGCATCTATGAGAACTCCGATTCAACAAGTGACATGTTGGTTCCCAGTCTTCCTCCACATCACCCTGCCTCACTTGGGGGCTGTATTTGCTGGATTAAGATATTGTGTTTCAGGAACAATGGCTTCTAGTTCAGAGCAGTTGCCCCCTGCTTTAGCAGGCGGGGTGCGTGCACCACTCCTTCTGAGAACCTGTTTATGGGAGGTGCCCATCTTTATCTTTGAGGGTTTGTCCCTCAGAGCCTCTTGGGAACTTGGGTGTGTGCCACAAAGCTCTCAGGAGGAAAAAGTCATTTAACCAACATGCTTTATAAAACACACGAGGTTCTGCTTGGCTACTGTGCAGATTCAATACAAACATGTGAAGGATGACAAGTCCCCTGAGGGAAAGACACTGTTTCAGAAAAGATCTCTCGGATATGCCATAACCTTCCTGAATAAGTCTACAGACTCGGGGGTGACAGATTTACCTTTTAAAAGACTTTTCTCAGTGATTTTAAAAAATGCTTAATTGCCTGTCTATGTCTGCGGGACTATGCACCTGAGTTCAGGTGCCTATGGAGGCCGGAAGAGGCTGTCAGATCCCAGGAGCTAGAGTTATAGAAAGTAGTGAGCCTCCCAGAGTAGGTTCTGGGACCCAAACTCAGGTCCTTTGTAAGAGCAGCAAACACCACTCCTAACCCATGATCCGTCTCTCCTCCAAGGATTTACCTTCCTTAATTCAAAAGCTGCCCTGCGGTATTGGCCTTCTCCCCAGTGACATTGCCCTTTTTCTGTCATCTAGCCTGCTTCTACTTCCACTCTGTTGTTTCTCATGGCTTACATTTGTTCTGAGACAAGAACTTGCCATGTAGCCCAAGGTAGCCTTAAACTTGCTGTGTGGATCAAGCTGGACTCAAACTCACGGCAATCCTCTCTCTGCCTTTGCTAGGATTAGAGGTGTGCACCCCTGTGCCTGGCTTACTTTTCAGTTAATATATCATAAGCATATCCAAGATCTCTGCATGGTCTTTACAATGATGATCTTTAATGACTACATAATGGCCCGTCAAATAGCCCAGCCTAATTTATTTGGCCATTTTCCTATGGTTAAACATCTAGGCCATTGATTTTTCAGACATTTGGAACTGCAGCAACCGTGTTTTAAGAATCCATAGGAAGGACCCAAATATGTTCTATTGATTCTTTCGGCTGTTTACTTTTCCTAAGTACCCTGGGAAATAGGAACCATTATTAGCCTACGTCCTGATGTGAGAACAGGTACCCTACGTACTCGAAATCTCAGATATAACTGATTATACATGCGGGACACAAACTTGGGCACCCCGCAGACCTCAGAGCTCAGATTCTCAGTGTGTGGTTCAACTTAGACCGCATAGGCTGAGATATAAGGAGAGCAATAGGGGCTCATAAGTGATTATAGGAGCTGGGATGTGGTTCAATGGGCAAGAGCACCTGCTTTGCAAGCCTGAGGACCCAAGTTCAAAACCCTAGTAGCTACATGGCTATATGTGCATGTAATCCCAGCACTGGGGAACAGAGGAAGTCTGATTCCAAGAGCTCCCTGTCCACTCAGTTTAGCCCTAATGGTGGGCTTCTGGCTCAGTGAGAGACCCTGTCTTGAGGCCGCAGGGCTGGGAGCATTTAGAGAAAGACACCAGATAACACTATAGCCGCACATTCTGTCTTGTGTTTCCAGATGCCTTTTTCATGAGGGCTTCTGGCACCAGCAATCCCTGTCTGACCAAGAGGCCCCAGCTTTACCATTTGTCCACCTTGGAATCCAATATACCACTCCAAGGGCTTTGGAGAAGTGGGTAGGATCTACACAATGTTTTGGATTAGTTTCCCGGAGTCAGTTAAAAAGCAGGTGGCAGAGGGATGGGCAGGAGTTGGGGAGACAGCACGTGTTTGCTTGTGGCACAGACTTCCCCATAGACATAGCCCCGTCCATCTCTGTGCTAGCTAGAAACAAATCCCTAATTGAATTTCACCTTGCAAAGCTCTATGAAATGACAGGCTAGTGCCTCCAATTAACTTTCTGAGACCGTGTTAAATAGGAAGCATATTGCATTCTGTGAAGCCATCAGGGCTGAGAGGTGAAGTCCTTCACCTCCACCTCGGATCTTAATCCTCTTGCTGTCTTTAGTGGAACTGGGGTTACTCAGGACTTTTCTGGTCTGTGTCCCAGACCAGCAGCCAGACCTGGCTTGGTAGCGACCAGGAAGGCCACATCCTTTAGCCACCAAGCCATGATAGGGAATTGACGATGTACCAGGCACCATGCACCTCTCTCTGATGACACAGCATTCAGGGGGAAATTTTTCTTATAGAAAAATATCCAGATCAATGGGGTGGCAGGTCTTGGTAATCTCAGGTGTCTGTGGGTGTTTAAACGAAAGTGTATGTTCAGGGCCAAATACACATGGGGCCAGGAATATATCATGCTTTGGGGGCACAGAAGTGAATCAATATGGAGAAACCCCTAAAATCATGATAGGGCTGCCCACAAGGTTTTTGGGATTTGAATGTGAACTGTCCCCCTAAAGGCTCATGTAGTTGAACGCTGGTCCCAGCTGGTAACACTGTGTTGGGAGGTCGTGGACCTTTTAGGAGCTGGCGCCACACTGGAAGAAGTGAGTCACTGGGGCATGTACTTCCTGTTTGCGCTCTGTTTCCAGACTGTGGACACAATGTGACATGCTGCCCTATGCTCTCCAGGACCGCCTCATGCCCTGTCACTATTAATTTCCCGCCATGAGTAGAAAGCATCCCTTCTTAAACTAAAAGCCAAAATCGGGCATCCCTCTCTTAAGCTGCCCCTTGTCTGGGACATGGTCAAGGAAGTAAGAAAAGTAATGGATACACAGACCTATTGTCACTGAACTTGGGGGTCACAGCCTGCACCCCAGGAAGTCCTTGCCTGACAAATGCAAATGTCACCCCTGGTTTTCCATGGGTGCTGGGGATCTAAACTCAGGTCCTCGTGTCTATGTAGCCAGCACTTTACCAACTGGGTTATCTCCCCAGCCCCTTGATGATTTGTTGTTGTTGTTGTTGCTGTTGCTGTTGTTGTTGCTGCTGTTGCTGTTATTTTAAGTGTTGTTGAAGCCTTATGGGTCAACTACCCATGCTTCATTCTTAGGCTTCCCGTTGTTTGCGAACCTGAGCCATCTAGCAAAACCCTTTATCCTGTCCTATCTTCCCTTTCTGGCTCCTTAACTCAATTCCCTGATGGCGAGAATGCTTATTCTAACATTCATTCCCTGATCCTGGGCCCAGCATCTGCTGTCTCCTTCTCCAACCTAGCCCAACTGTGCTGAAATTTCAGCTCCACTGCACCTCCGCAGCCACAAGGCGCCACCGCTAGGGAGTGCCTCTGGTCATGGTCCAGGAGTACCAGTGTCTTCATGCAAACCAATATTTTCTCACAGACAAGGGAGCCGCCGTTTTCTATGTAGCCTTCCTGTTCATCTGTCAATCTCAACACGCCGTGCGTTTTTTTTTTTTCCTTTATGCTAGTCCAATTTAAAGATTTGCACTTGTTTTTAACTATATGTCTACATGTGGGTGTGTGTACATGAATTCAGGTGCCAGCGGAGACAGAAGAGGGTGTCAGGGCAGGGGTTCTAGGCAGCTGTGTTCTGCAGGACTTGAGAGTCCGGAGCTCAATGTGGGTCCTCTGGAAGAGTAAGAGTCATTATTCTCAACCGCTAAGCTCTTGCTCCAGCCCTGCAGGACTAATTTACACACCAAGTGGCACAGCAGCCACTTCTTTTGGTCCTTGGAAATGAAGCAAAATGATGGGGAAAGTGCACATTTTACAAGTTTATAGAAAGAAAAAAACAGTAATAATACATCTTAATGAAACTAGTAACTCGGCAAACGCACTGGAACGCCATCTGGTGATGTTGCGGTAGCGCCGGGTTTGTGGCTGTGCCGCTGATAAGAGACTCGCCCTGACCACCTCCCGTGTGTAAAGGGCCTTTCTTCTTCGCCTGTGTTCCGACAGGAGAGAGGCTGCAGTGAGGGTGATTAAATTATCAGGCAGAAACACCGGACTCTAAATAACCGACTCACTCATGTTTCATGAGCTTTCCCTCAGACCTCACAAGTTTTATTTCCTTTATTTCAAAAGTGTTTGTTTACTTTCTCCATTAGAGCTTTAATTAATTTTTGCTGTAGGCTCATAAACAGGTGAGAATGGAAACTTTTTTTGATTTGCATTCATCTTGAAGTAAGCTAACTAATTAAACGTTCTGAGTCGGTTTGGCCCGGCTGTGCCAGAGCCCCCGGGGAAAATGGCTGCACGAGTCTCAGACTTGTGGTGAGTGTAGCAAGGAAGTGGGAAGGGGCTGAGGGACTTAGGATGGTTGCGGGTAAATGTTAAAGGCCAGTTCTGTATCGAAGTTCTTTTCAGAGCTGGGAACATGACTCAGTGGGTAAAGTCATGGCTATGCAATCATGAGAACCTGAGCTCAGATCTGCAACAGTCTTGTGAAAGCTGCATGCAGTGATAAACACTTGGTACTACAGAGGCCTGGGGCAGAGACAAAAGGATTCCAGGGGCTCGCTGGCAGCCAGTACAGCCCACATGGAGAGCTCCAGGGCCGGTGAAGGACCCTGTCTCAAAAGATGAGATGGGAAAAACAGCTGAGGAAAACTCCCAGTATCCATCATGGGTCTCCATAGATGTAGGTGTGCATACTCTAGCAAACGCACCTGCAGGCGAGCACACACACACACACACACACACACACACA
>LOJH01002017.1:14962-39027 GCA_001685095.1 Ellobius talpinus
GAGAGAGAGAGAGAGAGAGAGAGAGAGAGAGAGAGAGAGAGAGAGAAGAAAAACTTTTTACTTGTTTGTTTGCTTCAGGAAAATCAAATTGCACACATGCCAGTGAGCTTCTCTGAACGGAACAAGGACGTGCCGAGTGAACCAAAGTGAAAATGGACCAGGAACACTGTCATTTCCAGCACTGTCACTTGTCAACTGGTGGGGAACAGATGCCAGGACATTGTGTATAGATTTTAACCGGATACACTGATATAATCAAGTTCATCCATGAAGTGTCTCTGTCAGCTTGCTACATCCTAGGGACTCCTGGGCAGAGAGCCTCAGTTGAGGTTTGCCTAGGTCAGGCAGGCCTGCCAGCGTGTCTGTGGGGGATGGTCTAGATTGTGTGACTTGGTGGGTATACCCACCCTTGATGGTAAGTGAGGCATTTCACGACTTGGGCCGGAACTGTGTATGAGGGAAGAAAGCCGGCTGAGTTCTCAGCCAGCAGCCAACATGGCTGCCTGCTCTTCTCTCTGCTCTCAGCTGTGGGTGTGATGAGGATCTGCTTGAGTTCTTGCCTGGACAGCCCCTCAGTGGTGGACTGGGTCCTGGAATTACGATCCTATCCCTCCTCTAAGCTGCTTCTGGTCAGAGCTGCTTAATTGCAGCAACAGAAATGAATCCAGGGTGGACGGTATTTGTCAGAGACAGAAATTCAAAGCACCTTCTTAAACCTGATGTTTGCAGCACACTTATTGAGAAAAGACATTTATTAATAAAAGGCTAGTGATTCTGTTATAAAAAAGAACCTCTGTAATTAATAAGAAAGTCAGATGAATTCAGTTTAAGAGAGCTGAGCGATACAAAGTCATTTGACAAAGTAAACATGTATGACCAATCAGTACAGAGAGAGCTCTTCCAGCAAACTAACCAGCAAAATCCAAGCACCATCTGTATACAATTGCACATAATGTTTCTTGTCTAGCTGGTTGCTAAACATTAAGTCTAGAAACGCCGTGTGTTGGATGTATTGGCCATGGCACAGGAAAACAGTGACCCTCAGTGACGACTGTTGGGATTATATATTGGAGCAACTTAGAAACTAGATTTGTCGCTATCTCTTAAACCGAAAGATGTGGAGCCCATTCCCAGGAAAATGCTCAGAAGGAACTTCCATCCGTGCACGTGGGTTTCACTGGCAGGGGCAAAAACAGGAGCAAACAGTCTGTGTGCTCACTGCCCAAGAGCACGGCTCATGAAGGACAGTGCAGGATCCCAGGACCTTCCCAGAGGTTTTCTAGAACATACTATAGCATGAAAATCAGTATTTGCGGGAAATCTCAATGGCGTGAGTCCATGTATACAGGGCAAGAAGGGCTAATGTCTTTAGAAACAGAGAAGTCAAAGTCTGAAACACAACAGCAAATAACTGAGGTTGTCATTTTCTGGGGGAGAGGAAGGAGTTGGGGAGGCGTGGACATAAGGGATTCTTTATGGGGACAAGGACAGGCTGCCGTTTTCTTACACCTTGCTTATATTGGCTACACCTGGTGAAGGGGAAGGACGGCCATCCCTCCATTGGCTAAGCAAAGGAGTTTCTACTGTAGGGATAAAAGCGAGGCTGAGGCAGTATGTGTTCAGAGCCTGCCTGAAACAGAAAAACAAAGCTGTTGGCACCAACGTACAGGACAGAAATGGCCAAAAAAGTTCCCAAGTTGGAAACAACAGGACTGGGTGACCCTGTAGAACTGAGAGAGGCTGAATGTGATATGGGCAATGCCTAGGTCATAGCTGGACCCAGCTTTACAGTTTTATTAGTTCTGTCCCCATGCACAATAGGACTCTTACCCTTGCTGGCTTATTGGGTCTTTTTCCCCTGTGGGTTTAAGCAAAGATTCCCATTTATGAACAGATAAGAGCAACCGGGAGGTAGAGAAAGTGTGTGGTACCTGACAGCCACGTTGGGAGTATTCTTTGGCACATGCAATGTGGATCTCCCTTTTCTAAGCATGAACTAGAAAGTAGTTATCCTTGGGTGCTTTTATAGGGTAAAGGGCAAGGTGGAGAAGCAAAAGGACCTCAAGGGCTGGCTGTAATTGTCACCTTGACATGACCTAGACTCGCCTGGGTAGAGTGTCTCAATATGGGATAGTCTACATTGAGGTAGTCTGTGGGTGTGCCTATGGGGAATTGTCTTAATTAAATTAAATGTTGGGCAAAAAAAATCCAGCCCGCTGTGGGTGGGTGGCGCCATTCCCTAGGCAGGAGGATCCTGGATGGTAGGAGAGCAGAAAAGTTGGATTTAGCACAGCAAGCAAGCATTTGTTCCCATCCCTCTGCTCTTGGCTGCGGGCGTGATGTGGCCAGATGTTTGCAGTTCCTGCCTTGACTTCCCCACAATGATGAACGCTAACCTGGAATCACGAGCAGAAATAGTCTTTCTCCCGGAAGTTGCTTTTGGTTGGGTATTTTACCGCAGCAATAGAAAGTAAACTAGGACGGTGGCCTCCTGCCACCATTGTCCTCCCATGCAGCAGCCAGCTATCACAGGGCTGTCAGCTGCAGAGCAACTCAAATACTCGCCTCTCCCCTACCTCGACGTCCACTGGGCACCGTGAGTGTGACATTGGTGACAGCACCTCTGCAGTTCTGTGTGCCTGCTGGGGTCACCAGTGCTGCTGAGCCACCACCAGAGACAGTCTGCTCAGCCCTTCCCCGCAAGGCAGGGTTCTTTCTGCCTCTCGGCGGTAGATGCCTTTCCAGCAGCAAAGGTGCTCAACGTGGGAGCTCAGCTTTCCCAGAGCAGGACTCCACCACCAGACTGAACCCCAGCTGCTGGGTCCCAGCTGGAGTAGGGGAGCTGTTCCCAGTTAAAGTCTGAAATCTCTGGAAGAGTGAGAGGCAACACAGTTCTCCTAGGCTCCTAGGGATTATCAGGTCATGTGGCACCAGTGTCTATCTCTACATCCCTTCCTTTTAAGCCTGAAAAGAAGACTTAAGATTTCAGGCAAGGTGACTACATTGACACCGTGACCATTCCTCTCCCTCTAGACACACACACACACACACACACACACACACACACACACACACACACAATCTGCTCTCCTCCCAGCAGCTTCTGGTCCCTCTCCTTCCCTGCTAGCTCACAGGCACAAAACAGATCTGAGAGTTTAGCCCAGCCCTGTCACCACAAGCAAAAGCTGTCACCAGGAAGAGCTGGCTTTCACAGAAAGCCTTCCATGGTGCCCCTGCTCTGGGTTAGCCTCTTTGTGCTCAAATGGTTTGTGGTTCAAAGAGAAACTAAATCCCCCTCACATGCTTGCTTTCTTTGGAGACTGAGAAGAAATGAGACAGCAGCTTGCCTTGGCCATGTTGTTACGGAAATCTAAAGAACCCATACTCCGTGATGGCAACCTTTCTCTCACTCCCAATCCAGTGAGCCCCTGCTAGAGCTTAAGTGGGAGTTGATGTCACCCATCTGTCTTCCTGGGCCCCTTTGCTATGCTTCTGAAAAGATAGCCCAGCTTAGGCAGTGGGAGCAGAACCTGTGAGATCTGGCCCTCACGTGTCTGTGAGAATTGAGCCTGGAAAGAGAGTGCAGTATTAGCTGACCTCCAGGGCAGAACCGATGGCCTTCAGGACCATCCTTCCCTGGGCTCATTCTCAGGAAATCAGGCACGAGTACATTTTCAGGTCAGAGTGCTTGTGTTTCCTCTTTTGGGTACCACCAGTTCTTGCCACCTGCAGAGATCCCACACATTTTCTATTTCCTCTGGGACTAGGGTTTGAACCCAGGGCCCCTATGCATGCTAGGTGAGGACTCTGGCACTGACCTTCTGTCTCAGCCATCTTTTTACTTGTTTTTTGTTTGCTTGCTTGAAGACAGTTCTCACTAAGTTGTCCAAGTTGGCCCCCAAATCTCTCTGCAACCCAAGCAAGCCTTGAACCTTCTAGCCTCCTGCCACAGCCTCCCGAGTAGCTGGGATTGCAGGCCCGCCATAGCAGTCCCCAGAGCTCTTGGCTATAAAAGGCACAGCCCCTGTCTAGATTTACAAACCTTGGATGCCTAGCTTTGATCCCATCATGCTCAGGGATGTGTCTCGAGCCAGGCTCTTCCACTTCCCCTCAAAAAGGACAAGACCTATCCAGGGGTCAAGGGTCATGTGTGAGTGTTTCAACAAGTCTGCCAGCATGGTGGGCAGCCGATATACTGGGCAGTCAGCATGCTGGACTGAGTATCACCAGCCAAAGAGAGCACATGCCAGTCCCCTGCACTGTGTGACGGTGACCTTTGGAAGAAGAGCATTCTCAGAGTGGCTAAACTAATAATCTTGAGATGAAACCAATACATTGGATTCCATAGTTGTACCCCAAATGCTGTCTCAGGGTCTTGAGAAAGGTGAAGGGAGAGAACACAGAGTCACAGAAAAGAAGAGGCTAGGGTACAGCACAGACAGAAAATGACCCCCAAGATCACACACCCATGCCAGGCTAAAGGCAATGAGTAAACCCTGCTCTAGAACCTCAAGGAGCCCAGCCCTGCCCACCTCTTAAGGCTGGATTTGAACCTCTAGAAGCAGAAAAGAATACATTTTCTTGGTACTGTATCCACAGCCCTCTGCCCAGGTTGGTAGTGCTTTGTTTCGTCAGCCCCGGGGGAGCTGGATTCAATGATTAGCTTTGCTGGAAAGCCAGTTTTGGGAGACCAGAGACCTGGTTACCACAGTACAAAGGCTCCTCAGAGGTCACTTCCTGGATTTAGATTTAGTCATTCACAAAATGCTACTTCCACCTCGCCCTCTCTGCAGCCTCAATTTAACCATTTACCTGCCTGTGCACTGTCAGCCGGTGCAAGTCTCAATCTCTGTCTCATGACTGGCTAGCTCTTCCCCCCCACCCCTTGCCTACAGAGGAGAGGCTCTTCCTGCCTCCATTTGTGTCTGGAATTGAGTAAAGGAGTTATGCAAGACTCATGAGCTCACAGGTGCACGGTGCTCCACAGCTACACTTCTTCCCTGAGAAGTGGGACTTCTTAGCTGTACTGGAACTCAACAGAAAACCCCAGAGTAAACAATGTTGCCACTGTTGAGTGCTGAGTGCCCAGGGCTTTTCAAAGCCCCTGTGTTTTTTCAATTTGACTTGTAAATTGAGGATCCAAGTTCCCTGCTCTTAAAAAAAAAGAAATCTTTAGTGTGCCTGTCTCCTTGCAAGGACTAGGTGTTTAGAAAGAGCCCAACAGAGCTGTTTGTCAGCGGCAAATGGGCAAGCCATCCTGTTGGAAAAGCAAATGTTTCTTCAGCTTAGGTCTGAGTAATAATGGAAGAGTCTGGAAGAGAGCCGGCCTTTCAAAGCTGTAAGGCAAGGAAAAGGGGTTGAACCGGCTCTGCCCTGCATCTCAACTGGGAATTGCCAAATACATTCAGAAAGGGCCACAAGAGCATGCCACCCTCCCACACAATGCCTTCAGTGGCCTCTTGAAAGTGGTGGTATGTTTGTTTGTTTGGTGTATGTATCACACTGTTCTATGATGCTGTGTCTAAGAGTCCTCATCTCTCCACTATAGCTAGGAGTCTTAGTTGGGGTCATCCTTGTGGGTTCCTGGAGGTTTCCCTGGCACCAGCTTCTCCCTAGCCCCAAAATGCTCCCCCATCAAGATGTCTCTTTTGTTACTTTCCCCCTCCATCCTGCCTCCAACCCACCTCCCACATCCAACCCAACTTGCTTCCTCTGGTTCCCACCCCTCCATTTCTCCCCAACGCCACCCCCAGTTTACCAAGGAGATCTTTTCTATTTCCCCTGCCCATGGAAATCCATGCATCTCTCTTTGGGCCTTCCTTGTTGTCTAGCCTATTGGGGGCTGTGGATTGTAGGTGGGTTATCCTGCACTTTACCCCTAACAACCACCTGTGAGTGAGTGCATACCATGTTTGTCTTTCTGGATCTAAGTTACCTCATTGAGAATGATTTTTTTTTCTAGTTCCATCCATTTGCCTGCAAATTTCATGAGGTCATTGTTTTTTTAGAGCTGAGTAGTACTCCATTGTGTAATTGTACCACATTTTCCTTATCCATTCTTAAGTTGAGGGGCATCTAGGTTGTTTCCAGGTTCTGACTATTACAAATAATGCTGCTATGAACATAGTTGAGCAAGTGTCCTTGTAGTATGATTGCACATCCATTGGGTATAAGCCCAAAATTGGTATAGCTGGGTCTTGAGGTATATTCCCAATTTCCTAAGAAACCACCATAGTGATTTCCAAAGTGGCTGTATGACTTTGCACTCCCACCATCCGTGGAGGATTGTTCCCCTTACCCCATGACACCCCAACTAAGACTCCTAGCAATCGTGGAGAGGGTGCTTGAACTGTCCATATGCTGTAAGCAGACTGATGACTTCCCTAACTGTTATCAGAGACATTCTATCCAGTAACTGATGGAAGCAGAGACAGAGATCCACAGAGAAGCCCTGAGCTGAACTCCGAGAGTCTGGCAGAAGACAGGAAGGAGGGATTGTACGAGCCAGGGGGTTCTTGATGGAGGAACCCACAGAGACAGCTGACCTAAGCTCGCAAGAGCTCATGGACACTGGACCAACAGTTAGGGAGTCTTCACGGGCCCGATCTAGGCCTTCTGCATGTGTGTGGCAATTGTGTAGCTTGGTCTCTACTGTTTCTAACAGTGACAGCAGGACCTCTCCCTGGCACTTAGTTGGCTTTTGTAACCTGCTGCCCGTGCTGGATTACCTGGCCCTGCCTGGATGTAAGGGGAGGAGCTCAGGCCTGCATCAATGTGGTGTGCCTGCCATGCTTTGTGCAAGCCCACCAGAGGCCTGTCCCTTTCTGAATGGAGATGGAGGAGGAGTGGATGGGGAGGAGGGTAGATAGGAAAGGAAAGCGTATGAGAAGAGGAAAGGGAAACTGATTGGTATGTAAAATAAATGAAAACACATGTTTAAAAAAAGTTATCATCTCTTCTAGCAGAGACAAGCAAGTTGAGAGCCAGTCCATGACAGCCTTTCTGTTCTGTGTGCACACTCCAGTGCAGGGCAGACTCAAAGCATCCAGAAAGGGTAGAGCTGAGCCAAGCAGAATGCTAGCACTACACATCTGAGCAGGGTGACTCACCACACCGTGAGATAGCCCTAGCAAGGAGAGCATCCATTTGAAAGTCTGGAGATACTTAGAGTGTAGAAAATACAGAGTGTGGGTAATGCAGTGACAATGACAATGACCAGTGTCTGCCTCCCTCTGTTCAGCCTAACCTTAGCTCTTAAAATCAGAACCCGTTTCTCACGATCCTCACTTTCATCTAAGAAACGCCTTCTTCATTGTTACCGAACATAGAGTCTACTGACCTACATCCCTCCCACATTTGTCATTTTCAGTGTGTGTGTGTGTGTGTGTGTGTGTGTGTGTGTGTGTGTACCTGCAGAACCCAGAAAAGAAGGTGCTTGGATACCGATCCCCTAGAGCCAAAGTTATAGGCGGTTGTAAGCCACCTAGCGTCATGGGTACTGGAACTGAGTTCAGGTTCTCTGGAAGGTCAGCAAGTGCCCTGTAGTTTGCACATGATAAGAAACCAGCCTCTTCTTCCACAGAGGATGGATGGGGGAACCATTGATCCCTCTCTGGCTGTCAGGCCTAACAAGAGACTAGACACTTGGCTTGGGGAGGGCAGCAACCATGTGGTACATTTAGAGACCAACGAGGAACAAGCCTTGGGTGCGGGCCCAGTTTCAAAGCCAGAGAACAGCAGCCATCAGCTCATACTGGGTGCCTGTCAGCCCTTTGCAGTGGGGGGAGGTTTTTGTCGGTCTGTCCCCTGCCATAATTGTTTCCAGAGACGAGCATTTATCTAGGCTAGCAGAGGTCTCAGGAGGTAAAGATGTGCACCCAGGACAGGGAAGGTTATTTAAAACCTCAAATGAAATGAGATCCGTGTGTACCACAAACTAATGGGGCTCTCCTTCTGCCCTTAACCTGGCATTTATTGAGCACCTACTGTGTGCCTGACCCTGTTCCATTCTGTGGGGAACAAAGGTGAATCAAATGCATTAATCAAATGTGCATTAAGTTCTCCGTATCTCTGTTATTCCCTGAATGGCATCCTGATGGCTTGGAAGAAGGAACGCAGTTTTCCAAAATGACATTCACAGTGTGGAGAAACTGCATGGTGAGTGGAAAAGACTCCACGTGACATGGAGGACCAAGGAGAAGATGCTGCCCTTTCCTAGGC
Source organism: Ellobius talpinus (assembly GCA_001685095.1). NCBI lineage: Eukaryota > Metazoa > Chordata > Mammalia > Rodentia > Cricetidae > Ellobius > Ellobius talpinus. The sequence continues at coordinate 23,183 of LOJH01002017.1, forward strand.
TGCAAGCCCAGAGGGCCCAGAACACGCCCCCTGGCTTTCCATCGCAGCATGTTTAATTTCAGATTTGTGTGGTCCTGATGGAGCTACTTCATCAAGTTTTAGTCTTCATAAAAGATCCATTTCCCTAGACTCAAAAGGCGCCTTCTTCTAATTCACTGTTATTTTATAAATTCTTTCATAGCTTGCATCAATCACAGCCGACTTCTGAGCCATAAAACGGCAGCTTGCAGCAGCGCCATGTTAACCACTATGTATTTACTTGTCCAATTCAAGAATCTGTTTGCAAAATCGTCAACGTCACCCCTCTCCCAGCAATGTGCCTTCCTTTCTTCCGGCTGAACCAGAGTCCGAGATGGGCTGACCTGCACCATCCTACACCTTAGCATCTTGTTACTGTGATAACCACACCCAGCCCTACCTTGTGCGCAAGCTTCCCCAGCCTGTTCCTGATCAGGATCCCCCTACAGTGATCTGAACCTGAGATGGCAGGACTCTGTGTTAAGACTCTGCAATCTGGGCTGGTTGGGTGACTCTAAGCCTCGGGGAGTGGGTTTTAAAGAGCACCAGTGCTGACCTCTGCCATTAAAACAGATAAGGGGGCTGTCAGCTTATTGTTCAGAGTAAATAACTGAAAGACAAGACTAATGTATTACTATCCCTCCCCCACCTTCATTGCCACCTTAAGATGTAACAGAGACTGGGGAGATGACTCAGAGGGCAAGGCAATTGACGACCTAGCCTGACACCCACATGAAGGTGGAAGGAGACTCCACAGGGTGGCCCTCTGACCTCCACATGCAAACTATAGTACATGTGTCCATCCACACAGATCATACACATGCATGCACACAAACAGATAAAGATAATAAAAATTTCAAGAGATATTTATTTCCAAGGTGGAAAGTTAAATGACTCAGAGATTAAGGTACTTCCTATTCTCTCTAGAGAGTTTGGTTCCCAGCACCCACATGGAGTACATCACAACCACCTGTAATTCCAGCTTCAGAGGGTCTGGCGCCCTCATGTGGTCGATGCTTCACCCCACATATGTAGTGCGCACACACACACACACACACACACACACACACACACATGAAGTATCTTAATGTTAGAAGGGAGGTGATTCCATTCCTTCTCTGTCTTTTGACTCTCCCTCACACTCGGATCTCTAGTGCCCTGCAGAGCAGAGAGCATCGTTTCAGTGTCTTGAAGGCTCTTATGCTCTCACGAGGGTAGCACCCCGGCCACTGCCAACCACATCCCAATGTCTCATCTTGTGACAACCAATATCATCTGCAGACATTGCCAAATGCCCCCCCAGTGGTAAAATTACACTGAGCTAAGGAAAATTGAATTCACTTTGTAAAACCATTTAAATTAAAGGACCAACACACACACACACACACACACACACACACACACGGCATCTTTTTGTTAGTTTTGTGAAGTTGCATTTTCATAGTTGAGAACGGCAACTGCTTCATGCTGCTCTAATTTCCCTCTATTAGGGTGAACTATTAGGGACTGCATTTCCACTTAAACTTGCTTCTTTAGGGTGTTTTAGGCATGATCAGATAGTTCAGCATAGAGCACCCTCAATTAGCAAAAAAAAGAAGGATAAATGGGAAAAAATTATAGAATATTTTAATAAGTTTGAGAAAAATGCCACCTTAAAGATGAAGGAGCTGTGGGCACAGCGGAGTTGGTAAAATGTCTGCCTCACGGGCATGAGGCCTGAGTTCGATCTCCAGAGCGCAGGTTTTATATAGTAAGGCGTGGGGGTGCATGCTTTAGACCTAGTGCTGGGAGACAGAGCCACGAGGATCCCTGAGGCTTGCTGGCTGGCCAGTCTACCTGAATGGGTGAGCCCCAGGTCAGTGGGAGACCCTGCCCCACCCCCCAAAAAATAAAAAGATGAATGTTGGATGGGTCCTGAGGAACCACACCTGACCTCTGTCCCTCTGTCTTCTCTGTAAGCACAGTGCATACACAGTACACACTTACACACACACACACTTGCACACATGTATGCACTTGTGCACACTCCCAGATGAATGCACAAAATGACTCCTGATAGAAATTTGGGTTGTTTGTTACTTAGTGTCTCAGAAACAATTTTTTCCTAAAGCCTGGCCCACCCCAGTTTAATTTAAAAGTAGCTCCCTGGGTAAACAAGGCACAGACTGTTGAGAGACTAAAACCATCTTAAGGTGTGTCTGTTGCCACTCCTATACTCACATCAAAATAAACAAGCTTTGGAAGCAGATGGGAGAGACAGCCATTGCGCAACTTGTCATAACTTATTACATATTTGACTGCCAATTTGTACTTAAAAAACCAGCTAGCTCCAGGGAAGGAGAGAAAATTGGAGAGGCGAAGTCTATTGCATTTCAAATCAAGTCCGTGGTAATCGCAGCCGCCCCAGAGACACTTAGGGGCTGCAATTAAACGGAGTTAGCAACTGCCTCGAAATTGAAGGTGCGCTCGCTCACTTTGAAGAGCAGAGTTGTGCTCCTGGTTGGTGGTGCTTACTCAACACAGACCTGCAACCAGAGGGTAGACTTTGTAGGAGTTCAGTTCTCTGTTCTTCTGGAAATGAAAGTCCAACTCTGCCTAGCAACCCAAACAGCCAGTGCCAACACATGGCTTTGGTTGGTTCTGCTCTGGTGGTGGCATCATTGGTGGCCCCCAAAACCCACCTGTGAAAGACTGGAATTTGGCAAGCACGTTGCAGTTTGTTCTCAGCATTTTTGTCCTTTCTGCACCTGTTTCTTAGTATTTTTAGACTACCTCTTAAACCTGCTGAGTTATCGACTTAAAAGGAAAAGTCCCACATTGAAACTAAAGTCGGTGTTGAATTATGTATCACTTTCTAACTCGCGTGTGCTAAGTCAGTAATTTATATGCCCTTACCAGCTGTCAGTTGCCACACCAGAACTCCATGCCTTAAAACCCCAGTCCATGTGTCTGTCTGTGCACCATTTGTAAGCCGGGAAAGGCTCAGCTAGGTGGGTCTTCTCCTCGGCTCACCTGAGACTGCTCTCCCTAGGCTCAGCTCAGCTGGATGCTCACCAGTAAAAGATGGCCTCAACCTTCAGTGTCTGATTGTCAAGGGTGTCATCTAGGGACAGCCAAGGTCATCCCAGCTCTTACAGAAGGAGTCTGGGTTCTAGGGAGATAAGTTCTGTGCATATAACTGCCCAGCTTCTATTTGCATAAGATGTGTCTGTGTGCCACTGGTCAAAGACTGCCCCATGGCTAACCCACAGTCACTGTGAGAAGGGACAACATAAGACTTTGGCTGTAAGAAGGTATGAGCTTCTAGATCAACTAATGGAGCTGCCATTCCCTAACCCTAACACAGGGCTTACTTATCTCTGGTACCGAACATTTCAAGTGAGTCTGATTTGAATGCTTGATCATACCTGAGAAACTAACTGCATAGTTCAGATTTCTTTCCTGAATTAGTGTTTGCCACAGTTAGTCTAAAGGAACAAAATTCACTTTCTGGGTTAACGTTAAGTATATGGTAAAGTGTGGAGATGGGAGATGACTCAATCAGCAATTGCCATGCAAGCATTAAGACCTGAGCTGAGGTCCCCAGCCTTCACACAGAAAGCTGGGCGTGATGGCATGTGCCTGTAACCCCGACACTGAAAGGACCGTGGAGACAGGGGGCTCTCAGAGTTCACTGGTCAGCGAGTCTGCCCACATCAGTGAGCTCCAGGTTCAGTAAGAATGCTGGAGGAAAACTCCTGACATGTCTGAGCTCTACATGTGTGCCTACACAAGTACATACACACGCACGTATGCATGTACACACACACATGGGCACACACACATACACACATGTGCGCGCACACACACACGGGGCCTGGCAGATGGCTCAGTGGAGAAGAGACCTCTCTGTGAAGGCACGAGGTCCTCAGTTCAAATCTGCAACTCCAATGTAAAACGCCAGGCAGTCAGTCATGAATGCCTATGGGGCACTGATAGGCAGAAACAGGAGAATCGCTAGTACCAACTGGCTGTCAGCCCAGCTCCAGGTTCACCATGTATCAAGGGAATAAAATAGAGGGTGGCAGGGTAGGACATCCGACATCCTTCTCCAGCCTCTGCATGTGCCTGCGGGCAGGCACGTCAACAGGTATGCACACACTCGAGAGAGAAGCGGGGAGGAGAGGGATAAAGATGCTTTTCTCAGACTTTCCTTCATGTCTCTATGAGAGATTAGCTGTGGCTGCAGGAAACAGCAAGTTCAAACAGTGACTTAAACAAAATAGGACTCTTCAGATAGAAGTTCATCTGTTACGGAACCTACCTCCAGAGCTCTAAGGATGTGCAGTTCAGGGCTTCAGGTTAAAGAATCACGGTGACGTTAGTCAGGGTCAAGATGCAGAGAGCGCTAAAGTTCAGACCAGTGTCTGCCACATTCACTTTGTTTGCCATGTCTGGTCCCACTTAATTATCTTTTACTTTTAAGATGAGAACAAGTGTCCAGCACAGAAGCATGCTGACAGATTGTTTTAAACTTCCATTTCTCATCTTTGCTTAAAAAGTTGAAGTCTGGCATCCCCCAGATCTGTGTGTCAATAGAACAGCGGGTACCGTGGGATGGAAAATGGCTGGCCCCTTAGCTGGACTCTGCACCTATCCCCACAACTCTTAATGTCTTGGGAGCACTATAATCTTGTGAGTTATCTTAGGGGGTGCTGCATAGTGACCTAGTCACCCCTGACCCGGTGCCTCAACACAGAAAGCTACGCATTGAGGTCAGTGGGACAGTACGGCTGTCACAAAAGGAACCAAAGTCATTGACAGCTCTTCATGAAAACTCACATTATCCCAAACTTCCCCTGTCTACCACCACCTGAAAACTGGGGGAGGGCACTGGATTGGTGAATGACAATCCCTGGATGGTCAAGAGCCAGAGGGGATGGACAGGAACACCTGCTTCTCTCAGACTGGTTTTAGGTCTTTGGCCTCCATTCCCCAATTTCCCCTCTTTTTCCAGTCACTTTGAAACCCTCACTCTGCCCATCACCCTAAGACAGAGAGCTGACCTTCTTCTCCCAACCCACCTGCCAGGAGAGCATTGGGGTAATGACCAAACACACCTGAAGTCCAGTTGGGGGCATGGCTTAGGGTGTACACACTTGGAGTTCCAACAGGGGGGTTGGCTTAGGGTATACACAACGTTCAGTTAGGGAACATGGCTTAGGGTGTACATATCCGAAATCCAGTTGGGGGAATGGCTTAGGGCGTACAAAGGGAGATAAAGTGGACCCAAAACGGATGCAGGTCAACTGGAAACAGAACACTATTTACAGCTCCCTAAGATGCCACTTGCAATTCCTTACTGGGGTGGCATTCCAGGAACATGGGCAGTGTGGAATACCTGCTGCCTCTGGAGCCCAGCAGGTTGGGTGGTTATCATTCATATAGTTATTATTCAATGGTTTTCACAGTTTACATAACAGTTCCCGAGTTCTCAGGGAGGTCGAGACCTGAGGAAGGATGCTATGAGCGTACATTCCTCAAAAGTCTAGCCACAGAGAGAAAGCTTAACTAGAGTCAAAGGGGCCTGATCCCACAAGGCATCCCTGTCAACATTTCCATGAGCAATGTGCCCCTCCAAACTGAGTTTCAAATGTGGTTGTCAAATAGAATACTGGGACTGGGGTCATGAGTCAGTAGGTTAAGTGCTTGCTTTGCAAGCATGAGGACCTGAATTTAAGACTCAGAATCTATGCTTTTCTTTTAAAGTCAGATGTGGAAAAGAGACACATACTTATGACCCCAGGACTAGAGAGGAAGAGATGCACGGGTCTCCCTGTGCTCACATACCCCTGTAAGGCCTGCAGCTGCCCTTACCACACAGCTGAACATCCAGCATAGCCCAGTCTATGAGTCCAGGCCAGTGAGAAACCTTGCCCAGCACAGCCCAGTCTATGAATTTAGATCAGCGAGAGACCTTGTCTCTAAAAAAAAAAAGTGGGTAGTGCCTGAGGAATGACACCCATTGTTCCTTGGACATCTGTAAGTATGTGCAGGTGCACACTAAAAAAATAAATAAAATGCATGTCTTTCCTGGACTTACTATGTATGCAGGAAGAGTGAACTGTCATTAAAAAAGAGAGTTGAAATATTAGATATTACAATGGTCCATTCACCTACAAAATACCATGTTGTGAACAGATGACAGGGCATCTGTAGAACCAGCACTTCATAATAGAATGGGGAAAGTGGGAAAATCCTGTGAAGTGTGTGTGTGTGTGTTATGTGTGCATGTATGCTTACTGTCTAAGGAGTTCACTTGGTGACATCTACTGGCTCCATTCATATGTCTTAACATTGTAACCCCCCCCCGTGTAAGGCCTGCAGCTGCCCTCACCACACTGCTGAAAATACAGGGCACAGACCTAAGCATCTGCCATATCTAATTCACTTATAGGAATAAGGATTTTCTAATACAGAGTCTGAGCAAGCAAAGGACCATGCTTTGGAATAAAGTCCAAGAAATACCATGAATATGCTGAGAATTAGTGACTATTGAGTTCTTAACCCTCAATGGGACATCCCTACCAGCTTCCCTCCCCCACAAGGCTCTGGAAACACCAGAGAAGAGGTGGGGAGGACTGTAAGAGCTAGAGATGGTAGGAGTGCAGTGAAGTCCTAGCTTCAGGATGACATATATGGCTGTTGTGTTCGTGAGCTCATTGCAGTTACAATGACCATCACAAGGTTAACCACCAAGATCAGTCAAGAGGCAGCGCCTTGGGTCTCAATGTGAAAAGAAAAGGGAGAGAATAAAATGGAAGAAGAATGTCAGGAATTGTCCAGGGGTGACGAGAGGAGCCTGGGCATAGATAGGGCTGGAGTATACATGTGTGAAATTGTCAAATAATAAATAAGAAAATAAAAGAGTTTCAAAAATATAACACCATATGCATTGCATACCGAGGCATCTTTGAGAAGCCTACCCACCCCAAAGCCAAAGAGTCCATTGCTGGCGGAGGTTTGTAGACTCAACAGTCACAGGAAAACAAGCTTCAGATGCGCTCATCCCCTGGTCAAGACACCAGATACCAGACACTGCATCTCCTCCATCACAGAGCTATGGTGGGAAAGAAGGGACTCCCTGCCCAAGACAGGAGGACCACTGTTGTTCTCAGCCTGGCAGGTTGGCAGCTGAATCCTTCTATGGCAGAAAATGACTTGCTAACTTGAGAGTCTCAGCCACCAACCTGTAATTCTTTCATTTTTCTCCAGAAGGCAACTGCTGGGTTGCCTGGTTCTGGGAATGACAGGGTGATTATTGCTTATTTGACACACCAAATATCGTGATGGGAGAAGACAGAAAAGTACTGTGTAGAGGGCCCAAAGCATGTCTATATTGTAATTATCCTTCCCCTGCCATCCAGAAACACGCACAGCATAAGCCAAGCATGGCAGGAGGCTGTCAGACTGGTGGGGAATGGATTCTTCTTGGAGTTCAGGACACATGAGCTGGGAAGGGGCTGAGGCCAAGGTATCTTCACAGACAGTGGAGACATCTACACAGGTTCAACCATTGACTTGGAGTTGTCCATGGCCACTGGGTTCAGTTCCTGAAGGAACATCAAATCAAGAGCTGAGGCAGGCTGGCTACAGGTGTATAGTTACAAAAACTGCAAAGGCAAGTTGAATGGGAGGTCAGTCACTCTCTAAACAAGATTGTGGCTCTGGTCAGCTGAATTGAAACAAAGCCTGGTACAGGCAAGTGCACGATTCAACATGCTTTGCACTGGTGGTCAAGGTGGTGTGCAGAACTTTAAGATGAATTACACCTTCACAGGACTCAAACACACTCATAGGGCTTAGCATGTGTGTGTTTGTGTGTGTGTATGTGTGTGTTAGCCCAAAAGTCATTGTATTAGTCACTTTTCTCATTACTGTGACCAAATATCTGGCAAGAAGCAATTGAGTGAGGATTTCCTTTGGCTCATGGTTTTAGAGGAAAAAGTCCATCATGGCGAAGAAGGCACAGGAGCACATGGCTCTAGAGCAGGATCATGCGGCTCAGACTCCTCAAATTTAGGTGGATCAGGAAGCAGAGAGTGGATATGGAGCAGGTTCAAGGTATAAAATATCAAGGCCTATCACCAGTGACCCCCTTCCTCCAGCAAGGCTCCACCGTCTGAAGTTACTTCAACCTCCCAAAACAGTGCCACCAGCTAGGGACCAAGTGTGTGACCACATGAGCCTGTGGGCCACATTTCACATTAAAACCACATCAGTTCTGGCCTTCTGTGCTGCACGGAGTGAACATGACAAGTCTCCATAGAAGTGGAATTTACTAAGAAGAAAATCCAGTTGTGTGTCCACATCTGGGTGAAGACAAAGATGGGCTTCAAACCATTTTTTTCCTATTTCCCAGCAATTGATTAAAGTGAAGACATTTTCTGTGTCTGTGGGACTAACTTAGGGTAAGCCTGGTTCTGTCCTCTGATCAACTCTATGAGAACAAAGAAGACACTCAGAATGAGTTCCCTGGCATGCACCGGAAGTGCTTCACCCTGGTCTTTTCCACCTCCTCTAGTCATACAGATGCATATGTAAGTCTCGGGCCATGATGACTTTGTTTTTCTACTTTTCCTCCTTCAGCTATAACTTAAATTAAATGCAGATTAGTGAACAGTTTCAATCAATTAAACATTTAGCAGGCACTAGCTAAGGGAGATACACTGTGTCAAGTGTACTTAACCTGAGATGCTGCTGTAGAATTGATGAGGACAAGGTTCCTTCTCTGCCTTCAGCCACAAGGAGTTCACATGTTCCCAGATGAGATCTTGGACTTGAAAGCTGTCCGTGACTTTTGCAGAGAACCTTAGATGGCCTTTCTCTTCCTAGGCTAGGAAGGCACCAGCTCAGGTGATTGAGAATAACTACGTAGAACCTCTGGATAGGAAACTCTGATTTCATTCACAGAGTGTTTTAGAGGGAGACAGCATGCATAATTAACACTGTCTTCCAACATCTGGGGCAGAGGTAGGGGTCTGCTTCCGCCAAGAATGTTCTATACTTGTGCTGGAACCTATAGTTTCTCTGCAACATTCCAAAGGCAAAGAAGCAAGATATGTAGTAGATGTGCCTTGCAGCATACAGCTAATGGCAACATGGGTAAAATGAATCAAAACTACATAACACTTCCATCCAAACCTTAGGGTGACTAGATTCCCCCTGTTCACCTGCACTCAGACCTAATGATTAAAAATTGAATTCTAATTAGTGTGGAAAAATAAATCAATATTTTGGCTTTGATGATAGGAGGAGCGTGTAAGTCAAAAGAAAGAAAACTCAGCATTTTCTTTAAGCTTCTGGATTTTTTTTATATGTGACAGTTCCTCCTGGAAAGTACAGCTGTCCTTCCAGTTAGGTCACTTCAGGTAAGAGTCCTGGTTGGGCGCATCATCCTGAGCCAAACACATGATGCTCACAAAATCACTAAAGCAAGTACCCTTATTTTTCTGAGTAGATTTTAGACAATGCTGCTATTGGTGTTTGTAATTACACTATGTTTAAAGTTAAATTGTAGCTGTAGAAGCTACAACCACCCTGTGAGACCAATGAGAACATGGCAGGTTAGGCTGAAATGGTCCCTCGTGACCACCCCAACCCCTCTCTGTCCTCAGATTTAACCAGCATGACCAGTGTGAGGCTCAGTGCTGCAAACCTTCTGTGCTTCATAGATACAAAAAGTACCTGTGCCGCCCATGCCTGCTGTGGGAGTTCCTTTGGCAAGCAGGTCCTCACAAGGGGCATACAAGTCACTCATCAACTTGATATATTTTATTTGGTGGTGGCATCTGGAGTGCTGTCCATGGTAGACCATATTAGGTCTATAACTTGCCCCCAAACAGCTTCAAAGTATTTCCTAATATGTAGGTCCTATCCTCTTAGTGATTTTCTGTTTGCTGGACACCTAGGTTGATTCCAAATTTCCTGCCACAACAGAGAATCTCTCCATGAAATTCCTTGTGCAAACTGCTTGGCATGAACACTCTCGAGAGTAGATGTCAAGAAGGCAAATGTATTGTTTTTACTCATTGAGGCCCAGTTGTCCTTGTAAGTCAATAGCCTGGTTTCCCTCCACGTTGGCTGTGTGTGAGCAAGACCCTCACAGAAGATGACAAACTGCCAACTCCAGGCAGTATCAAGCAGTCTGTGTTTCTACATAGAAGTAGGTCCTATGTCCATGTCTCCTGCTTGTCTTGGCAAGACTGCACCATGTCACCCTCCTCTCTGCATCTGAAGTGCCTGAGAGAGGGTGACCATACTCTAGCAGGTGCTTGTGTAAAATTGCCTCGTGTTCTCTTTACATGGAATAGATTTCCGTTAAAGGTCCTCATCCTTCACCTGGGGTATCAGCACCTCCTCACTCCATCAGGAACTTTCTCTGAGCCTGGGTTTAACGAAGCTGCCCCTTGCACTCCCCATGCCCTATTAATAACTTCTGCTTCTTTCTGTCTCTGCCTTTCTGAGCTCCAGGATGCCATGATGTCTGACCCCCTTCGTGCTTCTGTTTCCCCAGTACCTGTCCCAGGCATAGACAGGCATCCCATAAGAGGTTTAAAATGAAAGCTGTTGTCACAGAGCTACAGCCAAAATGGAACAAGAGCATGTAAAAATAAATCACACATCAGCAGAAGGAAAAATTAAGCTGTCACTTTGCCGAACAGCAGAGCTTTCTTTTCTGTTTTTCAGGCCCTTTAATGTGATGGAGCTGGGAGGAAAAACTAAAGCAGAGCTTGGCAAATGATTTGTCTTTTTAATTCAGAGAATGATTGGCAGGTTATTCCCTTGCATTGCCCATGGGGATGAGGTCCTGACCATCCTGCCCCTTTAATAACCACCCTTTGGTCCTGCCCCCCCTTAGGGACCACAGTGATGCGGATGACAGCATTTGATGCAGATGACCCGGCCACTGACAATGCCCTCCTGCGGTACAACATCCGTCAGCAGACGCCTGACAAACCATCTCCCAACATGTTCTACATCGATCCTGAGAAAGGAGACATTGTCACCGTGGTGTCACCTGCGCTGCTGGACCGGGAGGTAAGCTGAAAGGGCTGTGTGTTTTCTCCTTCATGAGAATAGAACACGGCTCCCACAGAAGGAAATGTGTGGGAGCCAAGGGCAGTCGAAACCGCCAAGGCAGAAATGAGATGTTTGCGCACGGCTGGGTGTTCAAATCTCCAAAGATAAATGGGCTAGGATGTGACCCAGTCAGACACTGCGGGGCTGGGGGGGCCTGGTTATTTCTAGTCTTTCCACCTGGTGGCCCATCTTCTTACTCTTCAGACTCCAGAGGTTCTGGTCCCTGTAGAAGGGAAGGGAGGGTCACATGGCAAAGGCGAAGAAAGGGGACATAGGTTGTTCTTGGTATAGCCAGACATCTCTGTTCATGTGTCCCCTCCCCCTCCCTGCCACCTCTGCCCTTCTTTCATAGGCTGTTTGTGAAATCCCCCATCCCTCAGGTCACATGTCGTACACCGATACCCTGGGTCTTGACTGGACCCCTTGTTGGTTCTTTGCTTTTTTGCCCAGTGTTTTTAAACTTTTAGAATTAATGGCCCTAACAAAACATTTCAATTTAATACTTCTTTTTCAAAACATTCCTATTTAAAGGTTTTCTGAACATGGGAAATTTGGGACCTTGGTCTAACTTCCACATACCACTGTCTCATAAGATGTAATGGTCACATAAAGCCGGTATCAGCTGACCCGTTTAAACTGAACCTGTGCACAGCCCTTGTTTGTCTTTTGGCTTAAATACAGCCCCATGTGGCCCTGTCCTCTCCTGAGTTCCAGGTCCACAAGGGAGCTCATAATGAAGTCACACACGTGACACAGAAGTTGATTGTGCGTTTCCATCCATTTCTCATCCTCCTTCAACCTGAGATCTGATCCTATAATGCGGCCTCTTGCTCCAGACACCATGATCCCGGCTTGACCCTGGATGTCATCTCTACTGTGTGACTGCCAGCCTTCCATAATGGGCTCAGCTTTATGCATTTTTTCCCTTCAGTGTTTCCAACAAAGCCATCTAGGGCTTAGGATGTCTTCTCATGTCCAATTTCTCTGCTTTTCCACATCTTTCATACAAGTGTGGGTTAGATCAGCCTCCCCTCCACACTGAGACGCTACACCATCCCTCTCAAGTCTGGTTCTTCCCCATCTCTAAGTTCACCAGCCCGCCATTCCATGCCAAGGCGCCTGTTGCCCCAAACTATCTCCCATCTCATTAACTTATCCCCTCTTCTACTGGCCTAATGCTGTATCGTTCATTAAGAAGTCACTGGTTAAGGATGGCTCCTTAAACTTTATATTAGTTGAACTGAAACTATAAAAAGCAGTTTCTGGGTCACACTCACCTCTTCCTGGGGCTTAGTAGTCATGTGTGGCTAGTAGAGGCTGATGCAGTAGGCAGTGCCGACCTAGAATTTAATACCATTTCCAGAAAGTTCTTTTGGCCTAGATCATAAATTTGAAATCAATGACTATGATCTGTGAATGTTTGTGTCTTCGCTGCCAACTGTGGTGTGAGCACTGTGACCATTCTAATTATGTATTTGTGGCCAAGGAAGAAAGGTGGATTGAGTTGAAATGGCCCCAAAATTTACTCTTGAGGGCCAGGAAACATACGGCAGGCATGGGAAATTGCTGGAAGGGAGAGAAAATGAGAAACTTTTGTGTTAAATTGTAGTGGCCACTTAGAAAATCTAACTGTTTCTGGTTTAAAAACAAACCAGAAAGTAGAAAACCTCGAATTCCTTCATTTTATTTAATTTCCCATTTTCTTCCCAACTCTCTCCCTGTTTCCATGACTACTGCCTTGTATTTATATGTGTACATGCACAAGCGTGCGAGGTGTCGGTAGGTGTCCAAGGACATGTGTGTGCAAGTGTGAGAAGGTCAGAGGTCAACATCAGATGTTGGCATCTTCCTCTCCTGCTCATTATTCTTAGAGATGGCGTCTCTCTCAGAATTGTGCTTGCAGAGAGACCTACCGGCCAGGGAGCCCCTGCCATCTGCCTGTCCCTGCTTTCCTGGAGCTGGGATTGCGGATACGTACCACATGGTGTCTGGCTTTTACGTGGCTGTTAGGGATCTGAACTCAGGTCCTAAGTTGACCCGGCAAGCACTTTACCTGCCCAGATATTTCCTTTTTCTTTGAGGATGATTGATGGCTTCCCTGTGTAGTCCTTATTGTTCAACCACCATGCACGCGCACTCACACACGTGCACGCTCACACATGTGCATGCTTGTACACACACACACACACATCATGTCATATACATGCACTAGCCTTTCTGTAGCCCTAAGCACTCCAAAGGTCCTTGTCATTTCTTTGCAGCAAGGAGGCAGGACCAAATACTGTCATTTTGCCAGCTCAGCAGCTCAAAGCACCCCGCAAGTTCACTTATAAATCATAGGACCATATGCAGCATTCTTAAAGTTTACTTGGGGGACACATGGAGGACCTGAATCTCCTGACTCTCCTCTGGCTCTTGTTGAATGGCAATAAGTATGTCATTCTAGGAACTGAATTAAGCATTCCAATCCACAATACATAAACAGCCCCAAAAAGGAGAAATTCAATTTAACTGAAATTGAAAAATCAATGGCAAGGAATGACGAGTGTCACTTCTGTGGGGGTTTCCAGAGTTCAGTGCTGAGCCAGGCAACATGAGCGCAATCTGTAGGAAAGACGTGTCCATGATTTGGGCGGGTGAGCTGAGCGCTCAGCTGCTGAACCCGTGAAGCTCCAGCTCTGACTCTTTAAAGGGACAGGGACTGCTCATCGCGTTCAGATTCCCTGGCTTGCGGTATCTCAATCTTCCTAGGCTGGGCTCCTCTCCTGAGAGTCACACGGAGGTGTCAGGTTCCTTCAGCCAGAATGTGGACTTCCATGTCAGGTTTACCTCTGGAGAGCTCCCGAGAAGCTTTGCTATTCTGGGTGTGTTGAGCCAGCTGGGCGTTCAACACAGAGCTTACATCATGCTTTGGGCCTGAGAGGGCAGATCGGTGGGCACTACATTTACCTCGAAAGCATGAGGACCAGGGCTTGATCCCCAGAACCCAGCTAAAAAGCAGCATCTGGTAGGTAGTATACGTTCATAACAGCAGCTCCGGGGTATGCAGAGACAGGAGGATTTTTGGTGAACACCAGGCCACTGACAGACCTTGTCTCAAAAGAGATAAATGAGGCTTTCAAAGTTTTCCTGCAGCCTACCTGCATATACACCCACATGGATGTACATACACACACACTCACACTCATTTTTTTTAAGTAAAGAAGGGCAAGGGGAGATGCTCAGCAGTTAAAAGCTTTGGTTGCTCTTGTAGAAGACCTGGGTTCAATTCCCAGAGCCACCGTGGTAGCTCCCAACCACCTGTTTCATGGATCTGATGCCTTCTTCTGACCTCTTCAGGCACCAGACACAGACATGCATGAGAAATATCCATAAACACATAAAATAATGTTTTAAATATTTTAAAAATAGGAAAAGGAAAATTTTTATATGAGACCTATGAACTTTGGTGTGATTTGAATTTGACGTGTGTGTGTATGTGTGTGCGTGCACGTGAGCACGCACGTGCGTGCGTGTGGTGGCGATAACGAGTACAAACAAACAAACAGGCCCTCCGTTCCTCAGTCCTGGCCCAAGAAGAGACCAAGCTAACTTACATCTCTAGCTTGTCTGGAGTGAGGACTCTAAAGCTGTTTTCCGTGAGCTCAGCTGATAGCAATGTCATGTTGATTTTCCGTGTGGCATGTTTCCCCCCATGAGTCCATCTCCCAAGGAGGACCCAGCAGGAAACATTTGCTCTGGGGAGAGACAGATGATCTGGCATCTGGGAGGAGGTGGCCCGTGCTGAGCAAGTGCTTTCAACCTGCCTATTTGTCTTCCCTGTTTTCATGGCTAATTTTCTCCCTGTGCGTGCCACTAGGGACAGGAGGTACAGCAGTGGAGTGGTGGCCTCTAACCCACTGCATGGGGCTTGCCATCCTTGCTTTTCTGTTTCCTCCTTGCTCCCTGGGATGCCTTGAGAGGTCTAAATGAAGCAGGTGCCTTTGTCTTCACACTCCGAGGTTTAGGAAGAAGAAGATTCTGTCTGCTATTCCCTGACATATCCCCCAGCTCTTTGTACAAAAGGAGGTACCCCAGAAGCTGCTCGTTGAGTTAAAAAGAAGGCATGATGGGGAGGGCACAGCTGATTTGTGAGATCAGTGATTACCATTGTGAAGCCATTGATTACCATTCCATAGGGAAGCTCAGTGTCAAAAGACCACAGGGTGTACTTGGGAATCAGATGCATGTTCCATTACAACCTTGATCATATACTTTCTTTGATATTCTACCAAAATGATACTTCCTAAAACAAGGATCCTTAGATTCCTGTCCCATCTGAATATTGGCATTGCCAAACACAGTATCAGATGTTAATAGAGTCAGGATTTGTTGGCTGGATGGATAGGGAGATGAGTGGGTAAGTAACTGGATGGATGGATGGGTGAATCAGTGGATGGACTGATTGGTGGTTGGGTGAGTGGATGGACGGACAGACGGACAGATGGACGGACAGACGGGTGGGTGAAACAGTGGATGGACTGATTGGTGGTTGTGTGAGTGGATGGATGAATGGATGGATGGATACATAGATAGATACATGGATGCATAGCTGATGGATTGATGGATGGGTGGATGAATACATGGACGCATAGCTGATGGATTGATGGATGGGTGGATGAATACATGGATGTATAGTGGATGGATGGATGGATGGATGGATGGAT
>LOJH01002017.1:55412-79686 GCA_001685095.1 Ellobius talpinus
GGATGCTGTGTATCGCCCCAAACCGTGAGCCAGAACGGGCCTTCCTTTCCTCAGCAGGCTGGAAAGCCGGGTATTTCATCGCAGCGACAAGAAAAATGACTAACGCAGAGTTGCTCTCTCTCACGCTTACGAAAGCATTCATCAGAAGAGAGCTGTTCGCACCTCCTCCCTTCCGGGCATGGCATTTGAAAATGAGGGTACAATGGTAAATAAGCCAGCTGCAGCTGTCACTGCGCAATCATACCTTCTCAGAGAAGACAGAATGAAAGATTGCTTGGATCATTCCTATGACCTTCGTCAAGTCTGAAGGGAGATTAAGCACACAGAAGACAGGTGCTAGTTGGGGGAAATCAGAAGGGCCTTCCTGGAGGAGGAGGTATTTCCTTTGGGTCTTGAAGATGGTTTGTCTTGAGAGGAGGTGAATGGATCTTAGCAAGGTCAGCAACACCGTGGGCAGTGAGTATAAGGATTTAGCTGAGAGACTCAGGGAGCTTGGAGGTAGAGGGGGCGGAGAGAATGCAAGAGCCCAAGGATGGGGTGGAGAGCTGTGAACTGCTGTCCTCCGGGCATGCCATGGCTGTTGCACATGGCAGTTCACAGCAGCTGAGGTTCCCTGGTCACAACCAAGCCAGTTAAAAGCCCAGCATGGAGGAGGAGGGACTCCCACATCCGCACCCCCAACTGAGGAGCTATTGCCAACTGGTACAGGGTGGCAGGGAGGAAGAATCACTTTTCTTTGTAGGGGTGGCCCTTGGTAGGTTTCCCATGCCTCAGTGGCTGAGTCCATGTCCACGTGTATATGGGCTTTGGCTGAAAAGTAAAAGTTTCAAAGTGGGTACACAATTGGGAAGGGACGGAAGGTGAGTTGCAGGGAGTGAACAGGACAGACATGATCACGGTACATATATGAAGTCTTCAAAGAATGCTTTCTAAATGTGAAAGGAAATTTTTAGTTTTTCATTTTGTTTTTATTTTTATTTAACGTTTTTATCTAATTTGGATGAGCACCTATACCATATTCGTGCCAGGTGTCCATGGAGGTCAGAAGGGGACATCAGATCCCCGGGAACTAGAGTCACAAGCAGTTGTGAGCCACCATGTGGGTGCTGAGAATTTAACTCAGGTGCTCTTGAAGAACAAGTGTTCTTAACTGCCGAGTGAGCTCTCCAGCCCTAAAATACACTTTTAAAGAAGTGACTGACTGGCATTATGTAAAGCACCCCAAAAGTCTTGACGTACCGATTAGTATGTGTTACTGGGTGGGAGCCCTGCAATTCTGGCAAAGGGAAAACAAAGCAAAGGCCTATGAGCTCTTGCTAACCCCCAAAAGATCCCATGGGGCTGTCGGTTGTGGTAAGAGCTTTCCCCACACATAGCCAGCTTGAGCACACCTTGTTGAAGATCCTGAGAGGGTCCAGGGGTAGGGAAGGTTGCCAGGCTTGAGAGTCCTTACAGAATAGATGAAGAAAATGGGTGACCCAAACCCAAACCCAAACAGAACAAAACAAAGATGTTCTTAGATTGCTGGGCTATAAGCAGGGTTGATGTGTTAGGATAGGGCTGGTTAGGCTGCCATGACAAATTAATTCTAATAGACTCAAAAAAGTTTCTCTCTCTTTAAAAAGCTCCTTGTGAATGTGTGTGTGTATACACATGTGTGCATCATGTGTGTATGTGTGTGTGTGCTTGCTGGTACATTTGTGTGTGAAGTATGTGTACATGTATACATGTGAGTACAGACATGCATGCCCTGGTGCACATGTGTGATGGTGCGTTTGTGGAGGTTAGAGGATAACTTTGGGGGTCTGTCCTAGCCCTCTCCCTCATTGGAGTCAGGGTGAGTCATTATTCACAGCTGTGTACATCTGGCTAGCTGGCCCACGAACTTGCCAGGAGTTTCCCGTCTCCTTTCATATTGCCATAGGCTCAGCAGATTGCAGGTAGGTCTGGGGATCTGAACTCAGGTCCCCACACTTGCACAGAGTCCCCAGGGTTTCTCTCTTGATGGAACTGTAAGTGTAAATCAATCTCCTGGGAAGGTCTGTTCTCCACAGTTATTAAGGGATCCAGGCTGACAGGTCCTCTGCCAGCTTATGTCATGTATAATACAGAAGGACCCCACACAATTGTGGCAGAGGAAGAAAGTATGGAGGTGTTACCGCATTGTATAAATACTTGGATCCAAAGCCAGAATGGATCATGTGGTCCCACCTAAGTGAAGGAAGAGCTGGAAAGCTAGAAGTACACACAGGTATTCCCAGGGCGTTTCTACCTAACAAAGCTGTTGAGTGGCTTAATGGTGGATCTGAAGGCCAAGGGCTCAGAAGATGAAATTTACTGAGTTCATGACACAGTTGAGAATGAAGCAAGATACAGGTGTAGGAAATGGACGGCACACTCCAGGCATCCCGAGTTGCGCTCCACCCCTGCCCTCAGCCATGTCTGGAAGCTTAGCCTCTGGAGGGGCAGCATCTTAGATACTTTTCTATGGCTGTGATAAAACACCATGACCAAGGCAACTTATAAAACGAAGTGTTTAGCTCGGGGCTCATGATTCCAGAGGGTGAGAGTCCATGACCATCGCACTGGGGAGCATGGCACCAGGCAAGCAAGCATGGCGCTGGAGCAGTAGCTGAGAACTTACATCCAATGTACAAGCACGAGGCAGAGAGAGCTAACAAGAAATGTCTTGGGCTTTGGAAACCTCAGTCTACCCCAGTAGCACACCTCCTCCAACAAGGCCACACTGCCTAATCTTTCCCAAACGGTTCCACAAGCTGGGACCGAGGAACCAAACATATGAGCCCAAGGGGGCGGGGGGGTTTCATTCAAACCACCATGGATGGAGAGTGGAGTTTTTGAGGGACTGGGACGTGCCTGAAGTCTGGGGTCTCTTGCATACACTGGGGTATAGCTATTGCATAGGACGGAAGGAGAAACAACAGGAGGCTTGCCTCCACCTAGCTAGGGTGTAAAATAATGTGATCAGAGATGTGGGTTTCCTCAGTGTGGTGGGAAAGCACAACTCAGGTAACTGGGGCCTTTGCCAGGCAAATTACAGCAGGCAAATCTACTTGGTGCCTGCAGAAGGGTGGCTGAGTGGCCTCAGTAACAAACTAAACACAGAGAAAGCACTAATCCTTCAGAAAACAAACGCGTGCAACTCAAAGGGTTTCCTATCACACGTTCGCATTCATCATTTGAAGGAGTTTGAGATGCTAATGGGGAAAGAATTAGCCACTTTAGCCGTAATACCTTGGATAATAGACTAATCCAGTTAAAAGTTTATAGGCCTTTTGATCAGAAGCCAGAGAAGTTGCCTAGGAAATGAATCAGAGCCACTTCTAAAACGTCCAAAAATAGTCATTTAAAAGAAACCTTTCTTCTTGTACCTGAAATATTCCAGGAGAGAGATGAAGGCTGACCCAGGGCTGTGGTTTTTAATGCAATACAAGGAACACCACAGTCATGCAGTCCTCCTAATCTGAGGGGAAGGGGAAAATAAAAGTAGCTTCAAAAGATGCATGGAATATGGAATTTCAACTTTAGGGAATTTGAACCAAGAACAGAGGAAGGACTGTGGGTTGTCTAATGGACATAGGAAGTCCTCTGCCACCTACGTTAAGCCTGAAAAATATGTGAAAAGAACTCAGGTAAGAGCAAGATGTGTCTATCACAGCTAAAATAAATGACTGACAATAATAAAAGTTGGCAAGAATGGGGAGCAAGTGAGACTTACATTTTGCTGGTAAGGGTGCATAGTGAATCTCTGGAAGTATCTCCTAAGATCCACATGGCATTCATCCTGTGACCTGGCAGTTCAAGTTCTCTGTATGTAACCAAAACAACTGTACCAGCTAGCTTCAGCTGCCATCTTGACTTAGCCCAGAGTCACCCGAAAAGGAGTCTCAGTTGAGGGATTGCCCAGATCCTATTGGCCTGTGTGCATATCTGTGGGGAACTGTCTTCACTGTTAATTGATGTAGAAGGACACAGCTCACTATGGGCAGCATCATCCCCTAGGCAGGTGGTCCTGGGCTAGATAATAAAGCCAGCTAAGCATGGGTCTGGATCGAGCCAGTAAACAGCATTCCTTCATGGTTTCTGCTTCAAGTTCCTTCTTGAGTTTCCACCCTAACATCCATAATGGACTGTAAACAGGAAGTATAAGCCAAATAACACCCTCCTGGCAGTTTTGGCTTTGGTCTGAATGTTTTTAATCACAGAAACAGACATTAAGTTAAGACGGCAACCAAATGCATGCACCTAAAGATGTGCACATAGATATTTTCAATGTGGTTTTCACAATAGCTCCAAGATGGAAACAATATGTGTCTATAATGGTAGAATAAATTGATACACTAAGGCAGACATCGATAAACTAAGACAGTGACGAAATAGAATGAACTAGTGTTACATGCAGCGTGAGAAACCCCCCAGGCTCCATGTTGGACACGGTTTGTCCTATGTCATTCCCTCTTTGTAAAGTTCAATGCTGATTTCCTTGATAAAGGTCAGCGTGGTGACAGCCTGGAAGGGACAGAATTTAGAGGCTTACATTCAAGAGTAATTCAATGTACCATTGGGGTACATTACAGAGCCCACTGGGACATGGAAGGTTCAGTATCTTAATCCAGGGTATAGAATAAAGAACACGCAATCAGTTCTTCATCAACTGGGTTCCACATCCACAGATTCAGTCACATGCATGTTGGAAATATTTAGGGAGAAATATCACATGCACACTGTATGCACAAAGGCTTATTCCCGTCCTTCCTTATTCTCTAAACATCATGGTAAACCCTGTCATTTGCACAGCATTAGGGTATTGTAAGTGATCTAGAGTCAGCTGAAATAAAACAGAGCACATGTGTGGCTCATAAGCAGCTACCATCCCATGTTGCTGAAGGAAAGGAGCATATACAGACTCTATCCTCAAGGTGACCTTGAACCCACAGACAACAGTCCTGAGGAAGTGCTTATACTAGGATACTGTGATTAATATGTTTATAATGTGTGTCTTAGAGCTGGAGAGATGGTCCAGTGGCTAAGAACACATACTGCTCTTTCAGAGGCCCAAGTTCTGTTACCAGCACCCATACCAGGTGCGTCACCACCTCCTTTAAATTCAGCTCTAAGGGATCCAGTGCTCTCCATGGCTTCTATAAGACCACACACAGACACAAGCATATATATGTAATTAAAAATAAAATAGAATCTTCAATAATAATAAACAATCTTATGTAGATGTCATTACAAGTATCTACGGATGGTGCCAGAGCCAGGCTCTTATTTGTATGTTTTTCAGATGTGCATGGTTTCCACTCAATTACGATTTTAATTATAGCTTCTTGTTCTGCAAGGGTTTGCCACGAATCCCTTACATAAACACAGCACAACTGTGTTAGAATCAACCAGAGGCTTAGCTAACTTTGTAGTGGACCTGACTAGTTTAGGAAAACACTAAGAGTCACCAGCCAGGGACAGGCACAGGACCTGCCATGTGGCTCTGGCCTCAGCCTTGCCCAGTCCAAAGGCTTCCTCCAAATCTAATGAATTCCTCAAAAGGAGAAAGGAGGGTCACGGAGATGGCTTAGTCCATACGTGACTTGCCTCACAAGCATGAGGACCCGAGTCCGACCCCCAGTACCTATAGACCCGAGTTGGACTCCCAGTACTTATGGACCCAAGTCTGACCCCCAGTATCTACCCAGGGGGTTTGTGCACTTGAAATTCCAGCACCAGGAAGGTGGAAACAGAATTGTGGACGAGCCTAACTGGGAGCTTCGGGCCAATAAGAGGTCTGTCTCTGTCAAAGGCAGACAGTGTTCCTAAGGGGCAAATCCTGAGACTATCATAGGGCCTCACAAGCACACACACACCGGTACTTGTGTACCTGTGCACACATGTGCACGCATACACACATACATTGAGAAAGGAAAGCTTTCAGTGTCCCACCAAGGAGAAAGTTCATGGACTTCAACCATCATCCCCAAACATCAATTTTTATCAGCTTTTCTCTCATACTTTCTCTGACATATGTGGTGCCTGTTCTAATATATCCTATATTTCCCTGAGGGTCATGGTACCTTTACTTCATTCATCCTGTTTCGGAATCACCATGTTCTTACTGAGCCACCTTGGATGGGACCATGTCTTGCTACCACAAATTAAATTTAGATTACAGAACATGAGCCTCATATTGTTCTTTTCATAATTATTTCAGTAATTTCTCGTCATAGGTTTGTCCTACTTGAAAACATCCTAGCTTTAAATTATAATCAGTTTCCTGTGTGACTATGAGTTTTTCCTGAGCAAGGGCCCCTTTTGCTCTTTGAAGTTCGAGGGAAGGTGGTGCAGGAAAGAGTAGGGGTTTTTTTGGGTGAGAAAAGGTCCCAGAAATCCTGTGCCAGTGTTAGCAGTTAGAGGCAGGTGAGCATCACTATTGTCTCAGCTCAAACCTGCCATTAATAGCAACAATAAAATACAGGGTAAGGACAACTTAGCCTGTGGTCTGCTGGGAGAATTGGATGGCAATATTGTCCATGTCCCTTGCGAGGCGTAAAGCAATGTAAACAGCTTTATAAATATTGATGCGGCCCTCCGCTCTTGCAGCTGAACATTGTAGAAATCAATCTAAATTGCATGTGGCACCCAGCCACCTGCAGAAAAGAATGTAAGTAGGAAATGCTTGGACTTTATCTGTTTTTCCTCAGGACTCGAACTAGATGGGGGAGAGGGGATGACACTAGATCCAGAATGCAAAAGGCCTTGTTGGGGTTCGTTCTCCCACTGACCTTAGGCTGAACCTCCTCGAGAAAGAAATGTCACCACTTGGATCTTCATAAACCTGTAGCCCAAGTTACCAGCTCCCTCCTCTTGGCATGTCCAGTAAAGGGGAGAGTGTGCTCAGGACATGCCCTTGGCCTGTGACCTTCTATTCCCTGCCCTTCGGCTTTTGTTGATACAGATCCACTGAGTCCCACTAGAAGGTCCTAGAAGCTTTTTACGAGCCATGCGTTGTTGACTTGCTAGAATGCATCCATCCATCTTGTGTCAACTCACGTTATGGGTTGTCAGGAGTTAAGATGAGGATCTGTAATGAAGCAGATGGGGGCAACAAAGCTACAGTTTCTCTTTTAAAAATTCAAAGCACACCAGGGAAGCCTGGTCTCCGTTATAGCCTTGGAGTGGGTGGGACTTCACCTTTGTAAATGTAATCATTTTTTTTACTCTCAGAAATACNACACACACACACACACACACACACACACACACACACATACACTGGTCTCTGCCCAATAAACATCTGATTTTCGTCAGTCCTGTAAAGGAGCATTGCAGAAATGCATGGCCTGGAAGCAAAGCATTCTGGGTTGCCAACATCTATGCAGTCTCTTGTCAGCAGGTGGCAACACCGAATTCACCACTGCTGGATTCTGCCCCATCTCACTGCCTCCAAATTCAGGCGGGGGCAATGGGCGCCAGGATGGCCTGGGTTCCAGCCTTCACTGTGCATCCTTCAGGGCTTGCCTGGGGAGACACCTACCTGAAGGAAAGTCTTTCCAACCCCAACAGTTTGAGTGGCGTCTTTCTCCACCCTTTAGAGCCCAGGCTCTAAGCCACTACCCTGCAGCCATGATCAGGATCATCCAAATCAACAGCACCAATCCCCATTTAGAACACCCCTGGCAGTTTCTGTCCCTCTGCCTGGAATGTTCTTCCTTTACCTAGCTGAGTGAGACTCAGCTCCCAAATTCCAGCTAAATGTGACTTCCTCCAGAAGTGCCACCCAACCCCCCTCCCTATGGCACTGGCTCTGATACTCTGCTCTCAGAAAAAGTTCTTTCTTGTACGCTGCCTAGTTAGGTTTCTATTGCTGTGAAGAGACCCCACGACCATGGCAACCCTTACAAAGAAAATGGGTAATTGAGGTGGCAGCTTACAATTCAGAGGTTCAGTCCATTACCATCACGACAAGGGGCATGGTGGCATGCAGGCAGACATGGTACTGGCTACATCTTGATCCTAAGGTAGCAGAAAGTCTAGCAGAGTGAAGTTTGAGAAAAAGACCACAAAGACCATGCACTTCCTCCAACAAGACCACGCCCCCTAATAGTACCACACCCTTTGGGGGCCATTTTTTTTCAAACCACCACAGGCACTCATCACTGTAGTTAGGACTGATGAGGTGACTGACGTCAGGCTTCCCAGGCACATGCAGAGAATTCAGGACCCGTGTTGATGGTGTTTCCTTAACTTGAGCACCTGTCACTGGGCTGCCTGCCGGTAGAAGGCATTCTGATAGTAATCTAGCTGAGGAAGGAAGGCAGGAGTAGAGGTTGCCTGCCAGTGGCATCCATTCTCCCTTGAACCGTAAGGGCTGAACCTCTTTAAATTCTCTAAACCCAGTCCTCAATCTGATCCTACAGTTTCCCTGCAGTGGAGACCTAGGGTCCACTGAGGGTGGCTCCTCCTCACCAACCAGCAGTGTCCCCCTGTTAAGGACTGTGTCCTTCCCATGCCACATTCCTCCAGTCCCTCAGATTCCATGTTGCACTTTTGGGATCACTCACTCTCTGTACCCAGGCAAACGTCTGGCTACCAGTACCCTGGCAACTGGCTTGGGTTCCCCCTCCCTCTCAAGTCCTACCTCTGTGACCACATCAGGCAGTACATCCAAGAGTCTGATTGTTTGTTACACTCTGTGGAATTGCTGTAAGGTACACCCTATGGGAGAGGGAGAGAAGAAAGAGAACCATGGGCTGTAGCAATGGTTCAGCAGCTAAGGGCATTTCCAGCTTCTTCAATGGAACCGAATGCTGTTGCCAGCACCCATGTCAGGAGGCTCAAAACACCTATAACTCCAGCTTCAATGGACCTAATGCCCTCTCATGGCCACAATGGGTACTGCACTCACATACATAGGCTAACACATCAGCCCAGAGAGGAGATACACATTTTTAAAAAGAGAACAAATCCTGTTTTCAACACTCCAGTCCTGTGCCACAACTCCTAGAACTATCACTCTTTCAAGGAAGACGAAACAGCTAGAGCCCATGTCTGTCAGGACCCAAGGACAGAGATTCACTTTCTCATCCTGACTGGCTGGGCCACCAGAGGCAGCAGGGTGGCTGGCACTTTCTTACCGAGATCCTCAGATCACTTTCTTAATCACTACCCTGGAGTCCACCCACAGGAAACACATTATTTCAGTTGTGTCAGTTAATGAAACAGACCCGAAGTTGAAATGTCACTACATCTGTCTCGACCTTACCATCCCACAGATACATTTTGACCAAGAAGCATCTGGATTTGCATAATGCAAATGAATAATGTATGATTAGAAGAATAAATCAGCATGTGATCTGCATGAATAATGCCTTTGTAGCAAGTGGGTGAAGGCGGGGACACTCACTCAGTGCAGTTATACTGAAATAAATTTAGGGATACTGAAATCGATTTAAGGATGAGGAGCTATGTCGGTGTGCATCCTTTATAGTGGCAGAGGTCAAAAGTTCCCATGAGACTTCTGGCCACTGTAGTGAGTGGGCTGGAGGCATATGGAGGTCCTGTGGTAGTGTAACTCTCATGGGATGAGTGGTCTTGCCATCACACCTGGCTCAAAAGGTATGAGCACCCGTAAACTGACTGAGGTCACACGCCGTCTAGAGCTTCACACCATTGAGCAACCTAAAAACACCACTTCCTGTTGCCTTTAGAGAGATGACAGAACCGTTCGATGCCATTGAGATTGCTGGAATTCATATCAGACTGTAAAGTGGAAATTATCTTTTTCCTCACTACTCAGTTCATATTAATTTGTTGGGTGGGTGCCAAGGAAAACTTCCCTTAATATCAGAACCAGAAGAAATCTTACAGATCTACCCCTCAACAGGTTAACAAGTTTGGTGGTATGGGAGGTCCTTCTGTCTATGGGTTGCTTTCATTGGTTAATGAATGAAGGAACTGCTTTGGGCCTATAGCAGAGCTATAGGGGAATAGAGCTGGGTGGGGAAAACAAAACAGAATCCTGGAAAGAAGAGGAGGAGAGAGATGCCATGGATCTGCGGCCAGAGGTAGATTGCTGAAACTTTGCTGGTAGGCCATGACCTTGGGGAAATGCACAGATTAATGGAGATGGGTTAAATTAAGATGTAAGAGTTAACAAGTAAGAAGCTAGAGCGAATGGGGCAAGCAGTGTTTCAAATAATATAGTTCTGTGTGATTATTTCAGTTCTGGGTTGCCAGGACGAACAACCAGCCCCTCCTCCTATATTTGGCACTCAACGTGGGGCCTGAACCCACGACCCTGAGATTAAGAGTCTCATGCTCTACCGATTGAGCTAGCTGGGCAGCCAGGAACCAACAAGTGACCTCCCCTCACAGTTTGGTGACTTTCTCAAGGGTGCACAAACAGCTTCTAGGGAAAGGTAGGACTGGCCTTTTCACTGAGAGCACCCAAAACAGGCTACAAGTACCCCATCATCATGACAGATACATACTCCTGGGCAGCTCTGTCACAGTTCACTTTGCTATTACTAGGATAAAAATCATAACCAAGAAAAAAACTTGGAGAGGAAATGGTTTGTTTCATCTTAAACGTCTAGGTAATAGTCCATCACTAAGAGCAGTCATGGCAGGAACTCAAGAGCCTGAAGGCAGGAACTAGAACAGAACCATGGAGGAACATCATTCATTGGCTTGCTCCCAGCCTCATGTTCAACTATCTTTCTTACACTTTCCCGGACCACCTTCCCTGGTGGTACAGCCCACAGTGGGCTGGAACCTCCCATATCAATCAACAGTTATGGAAAATGCCATGCAGGCTTGCCTATGGACCATTCTGATGGAGGCAATTCTTCAACTGAAATTTGCTCCTCCCAGGTTACCCTAGTCTGTGTCAAGTTGACAAAAACTACCCAGTGCAAGCTCCATCTCTAAATCCCAAGCTCACACAAACCCCTTAATGGCCCTGCTAAAAGCTAAACATGTTTCATTTACTATCAGCTTCATGCCTGCCTTCTCCCTTAAATCTCAATAATGCCCAGAATGCTCTTTCAAAAGTCGTGCTATAACTGGCTATTTACCGTCATAAGGATGAGAGAAATTTGGATTAATCACATTTTAAGGGGGGTGTATTTAAGAGATTTCAAATTGCAAAATTAAAAACGCACACACACGAGATGATTTTCCCATTAATGTTTTCACCTCAGGGTAATGGCTTTCTGACTGCAGCCAGACTGTGTGAGAGGTCCCCTTGCCCTTCTAGAAGGAGCACACTAGAATGGTAGCTCCTAGGAAACTCCTTTGCAGGTGCTGAGGAAGCCCCAGCCCTGACAGGACCTTCTGAGGACGCTCATGCTGGCATTGTGCTTCCTGCATGTTGCAAATACCCTACTCCAAATGAGATTTCCTGTTGGGAATATGGGCTACTCCAACTGGTGCCGAGAGATAATTGGAGAGGACATTAAAACCCAAGAGTACTGAGAAGGAGGCGCGTCGGACACACTGCTGTTTTCGTTCTTATTTTTAAATTAATCCGTTTCCAATTCCACAATGGGTAGCATCCAGACAGAGCCCAAGGAGGAACCCATTGCCAAGTTTCTCCAAGCCTTTTTCTTCCTTTGTAACTCACTGTGGTTGAGGGAGCTTGGCAGTGTAACTGGCTAATTAGCAAGAGTCACCTTGAGAAATGTCCCTGGTGTCCATGCTGAGTTTGTAAGGGGGTGGTTATACCTAAACAGCTGGGTCAACCTGTGTGGAGGACAGTGATTCACTTAGGGACACGAGAACCTCATTAGCTGATAAAACAAAGGTCCTCCCACGCCACCTATCCCTGTGGATCCTTCCACTCCTTTTATTTTTATTGTTTTAAATGTTTTAGAGCTATGTGGGCCTGGTGCTTTGAAAAGCTCAGATCATCGTTAGACACCTGAGACCAGAGAGGCCATAGTACCCGTGGCTAACAATTTAGACTCTATTGTCCAGAGAATATGCACAGAATTCACAGCAGTCTTGTGAGACATGCTGCTAACATTATTAACAAGTATGACTTTTCCTCAGCAGCCTTCCCTCTGCAAACTACTTGATAAAACTCAGTACATGAGGCTGTATGTTCATGGGTGTCAGCTGAGACATTGGGTTTTGCTTGCTTGGTTTTTCAAGCTTTGTTGTTTGGGGCTTGGGTAGTTTTGTTGTTTTGTTTTTGTTTGTTTTCATTTGGTTCAGTTTGGAGGTACTTTTGGCTGGACTTGAACTCATGATCTTCCTGCCTCGGCCTTCCCAGTGTTGGGGTGCAGGTGTGCACCACCATGCCTAGCCAAGGTTTTGATTTTGCAGGCGCAACAAAGAATGTTTCCATCTTAAGTGCCCACCAGCTACACTGTGCAGTACCATGGCCTGGTTTCATTTGTGCTGCTGTGATAAAATGTCTAGACCAAAATTAGCTGAGGGGAGAGTTTATTGGAGTTCCGGGGGTTACAGTCAACTAGTGTGGGGAAGTCAAGTCAGCAGGAATCCGAAGGCTCTTGTCACGTGATATCAACAAGCAGGAGCAGACAGCCATGAATGTTGAATGCATGCAAGCTTACTTCAGCAACCCACTTCCTCTCCTTCATAGAGTCCAGGACCCACACCCAGGGAATGGTACTACCATTTCAGGCTGAGTCTTCCCACACCAATTTTGACAGTCAAGACCATCCCCCCCCCCCACACACAGGCCAACCTGATCCAGACAATCTCTCACTGACTCTCCCAAGGCAATTCTAGATTGTGTCATGTTGACACAATATGCAGCCCGTATCCCATAGTAGGAGCTCCCCTTTGGTTCATGAAAAGTAACTGACAGTGTGTTGTCAGACTAAGCAGAAGAATGTGCCTGTTGCTGCTCTGTGGGAAAAAACTGTGACCATTACCTGTGTGTGATTCTGATGTGTTCTATAAGGTTAAATGGCATGGATAATATGCATCTCTACTTTCCCTAAGTGGCACAAATGGGAACAGATGGAAAATAAGCAAAAAGGGAAGATTACTCAGAATAAAAGGTGCAAGAATTCTTTCACCTATAAAATGATCATATATAAAGGGCTGTGGTGCATGACTATAATTTCAGCACTTGAGAGGCTGAGGCAGGAGGATTGCCACGAGGCTGATGCTGCCTAGGGTATACAGTGAGTTTGAAGCCAGCCTTGGCTACAATGCCAGCACTTGTCTCAAAAACATAAACAGGGAAAAAATAGATACTAGTAAAAAGATCATAAGACCCATGAATAAATGTCCGTGTGGTTTGGTGACGATGGCCAATGGTGTTATATCTATAACAAGGTAACTGTTCAGAAGTTGGCACGATGGCAGAAGAGCTCAGACTGCTCTCCCAGGGGATATGGGTTCCATTCCCAGAACTCACATGGCGACCCACACCCATATTTAACTCCAGTTCCAAGGGATCTGATGCCCTCTTCTGGCCTCCACAGGCACTGCACACACACACACACACACACACACACACACACAGAATGCATACATACATGCACAGATTAAAAGGAGAGAAAGGCAAAAAGAGAAATGAGAGAGAGACAGAGACACAGGGAGAGGGAAATTTAAAAAAGAAGGTGATATTGCCTGAGGAACAACACCTGAGGCTCATCTCTGGCCTGCACACAAGCATATACACAGGCACATGTGGCCTCTACTCGGGCATATATAGACATAGGCACAGGCACCTTCTCACCCACCCCACATCCCCACATACACCATTACACACGCAAGCTTACACACAGAGACACACACACACACACACACACACACACACACGGGAGGGGGTTCTAGTTATGTAGGAGAGGGAATGGCTGAATAGAAGTCCTTCTGAGGATACAGAAAGTGCTGGGAGTTCCACCTTATGGGCCATCAGGGCCTGGTGGATCCAGACGCTGCTCAGCCAGGAAGCATCTTCTCTCCAAGTTGGCATCTGCTCTCTATCCCACCTACAGGTCTGCCTGTGTACGCCTGCTGAGTCTTGAGGAGGTTCACCTATTTGAAATGAGCATTTTGGGGGGTGTTCCTCTCAGCACCGTCCATGGCTATTTGTAACAGGTTAAGCACTTTCAATTAAAGCTAAAGACAGGAGATGTCTCCACTGAGAAGCCTGAGCTAATCAAGTGACTCTATTGTTGGTCTCCATGGGTCTCCGTTGCTTCCTTTCTCGGGCATTGCCGACAAGCTGACCTTGTGCTAGGCTTCACGATTCGGTGAGGGGCCTTCTTGAACGTTTGGACGGTTGTTCCCGGCTGGGTAGCAGTCAGCGTCTTTGAAGTGGAGCCTCGGGATAGGCAGATTTCAGCTGTTTCTTTTGTGACTCTCTCCTTGATGACCACAGCCTGGCCACATGACGCTGGTGACCAGCAATCAGGATGTTACTGTTTACACTCTCTGCCTTCACCTTGCCTCTCTCCAGCCTGCATTAAGGACGATGCTTTGAACCTTCCCATGGCCATAGCCACACCAGTGGAGGGTGGGGCTCAGAGCCCAGAGTAGGCATCATCTGGATTGGGTCCTTGCTCTCCACCTGGATTCCGAGCTCCAGAGAGGGGCGGCGACTGCCCCAAACTACCCAGTTGGTCAGGACAAAGTTGGACAAGCGGATGGGTCTTTAGACTTTGGAAAGAGTTTGCCCAGCCATCCCAGACTGCCACCCCCACCTCTGTATTGAAAGGCTACCTGCCTGTAAGTGGTCCCCTGAACCAAAGAACGATCCTGGAAGGGGGGGGGTCGCACATGTAAGGTGTGCAGAGCCCAGCTGTTGATTCCCAGAGTGAGTTCCAATACCACTTGCTACATTGTGTGTGATTCGGGTGGGTGTGTGGTATGTGTGCATGAGTGTGTGGGTGCACATGTGCAGGTACAGGTGTGTGTCCCATACATGTGGACATCAGACGACAGCATCTGTTGTCGTCAATCCTCGGGTGCCTTCACCTTTCATTTAAAATAAGGTCTGACATAGCCCTGGAGCTTTACCACCTAGACCAGGCTCCCTGACTCCCCCACTTCGTATCTCCTCTCAAGAGTTGGGATGGCAGTCACCCACCACCACACCTGGCTTCTTATATGGGCTCTGGGAACCTGAACTCAGGCTTCCAAACTTGTGAGGCATGTGCTTTACCAGCGGAGCCATTTTCTCAGCCCAAGTTCCTTCATGTTTTAGCTCCGTGGCCTTGGCTTGATTCTTTGGACTCTCTGTGCCTCGGTTTCCCCTCCTGTGAAATGGGGAAGTAGATAGTGTATGCTCTTGTGGCAGCTACTGGCACTCATGGTCTTCCTCTGGGGAAGTGCTCAGCACTGCGCCTGGATACTAGCTTGCAGCCAGACACTTAGCTCGTTCTTAAATGGACACCTCCTGTCCCTGGGTAACGCTGTGTCAAATAAGCATACACAACTTGAGCCTGAAGTAGTGACGGTTGTCCTGGCTTTTCTACTAACATGTTAACTAGGATCCCAAGTCTATTCAGTACTCCAGCCTCAGTTTCTCCTGAGCGCCTGGTCTGGAGGTAGAACAGTGTAAAAGAAGGAACACGTGACTTCAATAACAGACTGAGAAATGGCATCCATGCCTTCCTCCTAGGAGTCCTGTGTCTGTGTCACCTGACCCAGGCGGGAGACTCTGTGGGTGGAATTCCTGAGATAGCAAAGTCCTCTGGATTGTCCAGGTTGGGCTAACAGCTGGGCAGATGTCCTTGTAAGGATTGGGCAGGGCTGCTTTGACTCATAAGAACATGAATGCAACCACAAGCCGTGGAATGAGGGCAACCTAGGAAGAGAAAAGAAATGGAGTCATCCAGAGCCCGTGATTGGACGGTGGCCCTGCTGCCACCACAATTTTGGGTCAGTGAGACAGATTCTGGGTCTCCTCTGGCCTCATGGCTGCAAGAGAATGAAGCTGTGCTGCTTTAAGCCAGAGGGCTCTTGGTAACTGAGCACAGCAGCCTCTGGAGGCTGATGCAGACCTCTGTGCCCCACCCCAAGGTTAGAGGAGGCCCCCCATTCTGTGTGCACCTGACAGATGTGTACTTGGTGCTGTCAGTTCAGTGCCTCGTACCTCCTCAGTGCTTGACATGTGTGTAGCCCTTAGGAACATGTCACTGGTAAGCGTTCTTCTCTCTGGAGGCACAGGCCTTCCCAGAGCCCACATCCAATTGTCTGCCAGTATGTAGGGGATTTAGCTCAGCCCTGGTGTGTGGTCACCATTGAATGAGCAAATGACAGTAGGTGACACGTCTCTTCATACAGACGGTGAGCTCCTTGTTCACCATGGCAACGGAACCAAGCTCTGTCTTTGAAGTACCCTTTACAGCCTTGCTGCACAAGCCCCAGTGACCAGCTCTCTGCTCCACAGCAGTCAGTCTTGAAATGTACCGGCTGCTTCTTTCCTCACTACTGTGACCAAATACCTGACAAGAAGCAACGCCAGTCAGGAAGGGTGCTTCTGGACTCACAGTTGGAGGCTACAGTCCCTCACAGTGGGCAAGTCCGGTTGGCAGGCAGCTGGTCACGTGACATCCACAGCGAGGAAGCAGAGAGACGCGAATGCTGATGCTTGGCTCACTCTCTCCCTTTTCTTCAGTCCGGCCACCCACCCACCCATCGGCCCTCTTCGGTTAAGCGCTTCTGGAAACACCCTCACACACGGAGAGGTGAATTTCCATGGCGATTCTAAATCCTGTCAAGGAGACAATGAAGATGAGCCATCACGCCACACACTGGGCCAACACCCGGCAGAGGGAAGTCAGCTATGGCGTGGGCAGAGCCGGCAGATTCCTCGCATCTGACCACCACGCTTGTTAGCTCCTACCCTTCCACCCTTCAGCCACCGTTTCTAATGCAAACAATGCTGTCAAGGCTCTCTGAAGGAGAGGCTAACTCCAATACCCAAGGTGTCAGGCATTGTGAAGACGGCCAGTTACTGCCGGTTTCCTGTTCCTGCTGTTATCTACCTCAGTGTCAGCTCTTCCTTCAGAAGAGAAGAGCAGGATGTTTGACTCTGTTTTGATAGCTCTTAGGCAAAGACCGGCAGATGACAGCTGTTTCTGTCACACCAGAAAAGACAGAGGAACGCTACCTTCCCTGTGATATTGCACACCGTACTGGTATCTCTACATTGAGCAAAGCTCAGGTGAGCTTGGTTCTGTGTGACTCCTTCATCACCAGAGAGCTAGTGGCTGGGGCAAGTCTTCTCTCTAGGATGTGCCCTGAGTCTAGCTAGCCAGGGTCTCACGTCCTCCTCCTCCTGCTGCTGCCTGAGTGGCAGGGGCCCATGCACAGTGAGCAAACAGGACATCAAGTATGACAGCAAGGGCCGGCAGGTTTCCAGCACTCAGAATGACTCAGGCATCAGAGGCAAGACCCCAACCTGAGCAGGGATAGAGAGCTCCAACCTGAGGAGGAGTAGAGAGCCCCAACCTGAGGAGGGGTAGAGAGCTGCAAGAGGCCAAATTACCGGGAAAGAATTAGTTGTGTTTGGTTTTTTGTTTTTGTTTTTTGATTAAGGTAAAATTCATGTAATATAAAAATTGATTATTTTATTGTTTTTTGTTTGTGTTACTGGGGAGCAAACTCCTAAATTAACCTTTTAAAAATGGACAGCTTTGTGACATTTAGGGCACTGGTAATGTTGTGTAAACAACCCTTTTCTGTATTTTATCACCCCCAAAGGAAAGCCTCCACACACTAAGTAGTTGAACTCTGTAACTTCATCTTCTTGTAGTTGCAACAAGGTCCCTAAGAGCAGTGACTCATAGGAAGATGGGTTTATTCTGGCTCGCAGTTTGAGGGATCCTGTTCTTCAGGGAAGGAGGGAGGGCATATAGTAGCTAGGGTCCCTGGAGTGGCTGAGTCCACGGTGGCAGGGGCTTGTGGCTTGAGCTGTCATGTGACACAGATTCAGGACACAGATTGGCTAGAAACAGAGCTGGCATGTACCTTCAACACACCCACCTCTGGTGACCAGCTTCTACGCAGTCTCCCTTCTCTCGAAGGTTCCAAAACCTTCCACAACAGTGTCACCTGCTGGGACCAAGTGTTCAAACATATGCACTCATGGGGACATCTCACATTCAAGCCACAACAGTCTTTTTCTTTTTGGGGGGAGGATTTCAAGACAGGGCTTCTCTGTAGTTTTAGAGGCTGTCCTGGAACTAGCTCTTGAACTCACAGAGATCTGCCTGCCTCTGCCTCCTGAGTGCTGGCATTAAAGGCGCGCTCCACCACCGCCCGGTGACAACATTCTTCATTTCCCCTCTTAGACCCGACTCTTGGTGATCAGAATTCACCCACTGTCTCCATGGACATCCTATCTGAGACATTCTGTTTAGCCTGAACGATCTAACATGTGACCTTTTGTGATGAGCACTTTACAGAACGACGTTCACTGGCACGGGTTTTCACAGCTGTATAACAGTCCTTTCTATGGGTAGGACAACATTTTGTCTAGACTGTCCAGCTCAGCACTGTCTATGGTCAGCAGCCCAGCTCATTGAGGTCCTTAATCCAAACACATCAGCCAAGTCCCTTGGCCACATGTGATAATAGTCTCAGGTCCCAAGGATCATGAATTCCTGAACACTCTTGGGATTAGTGTTCAGTCCAGCACATATATGGGTCAGTTGGGAGTCAGCTGTGAGAACTGAGGCTCAAGGGGGCTCTAGCAGAGGGTATGGTGTGTACAAATGCCCAAGGCAAGCAGTCCTCACCTTGGTATGTATGCGACAGAATGAAATGCTTATTCTTTGTTGGTCAAATCAAAACCTCACATCAGTTTTCAAAGGACAATGCAAGTCACTAACAGTTAGGAAAATGAGGTGCTGCTTACATGGGATTTTTGGAAATGGAGTACTGTCTACATGGCAACTTTTAAGTCCCTGTGGACACTTAGTAGGTCGGCAAAGAACTATGCATTTGGGAAGATACTAGGCAGCTGCTTGTCACAGAGGATGCTTGGAGCAGCTGAAAAACAAGCATGCAGTTACAGCCACTCTGGCTCTGCCCACCCCTCTGAAGAGGGACCAGAGACAGAGTTTATCAAACAGAGCACTTGCAAAGAGCCAGGGGTGGCATGCAGCATTTGACATTGTCAACACTGAGTATACAGGAGGAGCTGATATTATGCTTATTGCTTTAAAGAAAAAACCTGGACTTGATAGCATGGGGCACCAACATGAATCATAATTAAACAAACCAAAGCAACAGAAGAACTTGGTGGGGCTCGCGAGATGGCTTCTCAGCCAACAAGTACAGGGACTGAACTTCTCCTCCCCAGAACCTGCATAAAAGGCTGGGTGGGTTGGAAACGGGGGATTCCCAGAGCAAGCTGGCTTGTGAAACAGGCCATATCAGTGAGCTCTGGCTTTGACTGAGAGACCTTGACTCGGTGAATAAGATGGATAATCAATGGAATATGATTCCATAACTTCAACCTCAGGCCTTCACATGCATATGCACATATATGCCCATGCATCTACACATGTGTGTCCCACACATGTGAAAACTTGCAAACATATATATGTGTGTGTATGTATGTATGTATGTGTGTATGTATGTATATCACACATATGAAAAATATAAAGGTAAGAAGAAGGGTCCAGTGTGAACTGACTTGGTCAAGGAAGTTGTGAATGGCCCATTGGATGAGTCAGAATGATGAGCAGGGCTGACTTGGGATTAACTGAGCTACCAGGGCTAGAGAAAGCACTTTGGGAAGAGAACGGAGCTGGTGCAAAGGACCTTTGGCCATTGTGAGAATAGTGGAGGAAAGAAAGAGGGGAAAGAGGTCGATGGGGCAGGCAAGAGCCTGGGCACAGCTAAGGCTGGAAGCAGGCTGGCACTGAGCCCCGTGTAAGCCTGTGGACCACAATGACTGATTGTGCCTTTCTGCTAATACAAACAGGAAGCCCTTAAGTGTGTCCAGTCTGCAGTCCGTGGCACGGTGGCCCCAGGATAGCTGTAAATGTGGCCTGACAGAATCACAACAGAGACAGGATTTTTTTCTTTATGCAGTTTCTTTTTAAATTACATTTACTTAATAGGAGAGGGTGGCATACATGCCACAGTGTGTGTATGGAGGTCAGAGGGCACCTAGCAGAGACTGGTTCTCTCCTTCTATCACATGGGACCTGGGAATTCACCTCAATTCTTCAAGCTCGGCAGCAAGCGCCTCTACCCACTGAGCCGCCTTGCCAGCCCTGTAATTTCTTTTTGTAACTCAGTTGCTTGGCTCCCAAGTGTGAAGTCTGTAGCTGACAACATCCGTTGCTGTGTCTAAAGGTTGGCATGTCCATGCCTACGTGTGCTTTGAGTGATGGGAGAAACCTCTGCAGCTGTGTTTTGGAAAGACCACTCTGGCTCAAATGTGAAGGAAGGATGGAGAGAGGAGGAGGAAATCCAGCAGCAAGGAGGCTGTCTTGTGTTGATCCCAAGAGAAAGTGATGACCCAGATCACTAACCTCACCACAGAGACCTCGGGAAGGTGCAGCCTCGGGGCTGTTGGGGAGGGAAAATCCACAGCGCTTGTGACAGGCGAAGTGTAAAGCATGACAGCAGGACAGCTGGTCAGGGTGTCACTTGAATTCTTGAGAGACGCCACACGGATTTGAGATGAGGGTGGGGGCTGCAGATGGCTAAGGCCCTGGCCCTCCTAGCTGACTAGTTGCCTGTCTTGTTGGCTAAAAAAGAGGGGCAGGGAAGTGAGGAAACAGTGACATTTTAAGGCTACACTGAGTGACAACTTGAAGGTTCAGCTGACAAAATGGTTCGCAGTTGTGACGACCTGGTGTGGTCAGATGAAAGGTACTGGAAGCCACAGCTGAGGAGCAAAAGTTCTGTCGAGCCACGGTCCAGGGTCCACGGGAAAGTCCTGTGAACTCACTGTTGAGTTCACAGGACTTTCCCGTGACAATAGAGACACGAATGGCCTCATTTACACAACACAATGTGTCCTGTTCTATTTCATCTTGCAGGAATCTGTGAGCAGAAGTTAAGACTGTGGACTCAAAAGCAAAATGCAGTACATTTGCTGTAGACAATTTACTTAATTTTTTCCCCTCATCTGGAGGTCTGAACATATGATATGCTCTAGGAGCATCATTTTGAAGATAAACTATTCCTTCCTCGCTATAAGATGATGATGTGGCATAGTTAGGAAGGGAAGAGACACCATTTAGGTGCTGCAGAGGACTTACCTATGACTCCCATACTGCAGGACGTCTCAGAGCCTTTATTATTCTCCTAGAAGAGAATAATAAAGTCTACAGAAAAGAAAGCACATAGCTGTGGTTGTTGGGACAGCTCAACAGGATTTTGCCTTGCAGCCAAACCTGATGCCCTGAGTTTGATTCCCCAGGACCACCAACATGGTAGGAGGAAAAAAATGACCCTCGAGTTGTCCTATGATTCCATATGTGCACAGTGGCATGCACGACTCCTCTCTCTCTCTCTCTCTCTCTCTCTCACACACACACAAACACACACACACACCACACACACATTTTTAAACAGAAAGAACAAAGTGAAGAATAGGCACTTACACTAATCTAGTAGCATTTTAGGGGAGGAATAAGTCCTAAGTCCACAGTAGGCAGATTGCTCTGATTTCTATCATACC
This sequence comes from Ellobius talpinus, assembly GCA_001685095.1. Lineage (NCBI taxonomy): Eukaryota > Metazoa > Chordata > Mammalia > Rodentia > Cricetidae > Ellobius > Ellobius talpinus. Next base: position 77,062 of record LOJH01002017.1, read on the forward strand.
AAGAATTAGCCCAGAAGAAAGGGCTATATCTCTAGAGCATATCTTCAGAATACTTGATCAGGCTGTTAGCCCATCCTCCCCATGCTCTCTAACATATTTCTAAAAGGATATTATTTTATACTATAACTATATTCAAAAGTCTGCCTACTTCTATATTGTCTGTCTAGGAATTTAATTCTGTTGTCTAGATGGGGGAAGTCAGCTTTCTCTCTCAGTTATGGCTAAATAATAAATGTTGACGTAGCTGTGCCATAAAAATATGCCCTCTATAAATTGCCTTGCTTGTCATTAAGATGTTTCCCAAACAAGCTGGCTACACACTATGTTTTTGTCAGACACTTTGCAGCAATCTTAAATTACCTGCTGTGTCTATACATATTCAGAGAGTCATAACAGTGCCATGCCAAGTGGCTTGGGAAAAAAATCATTTATACAGATTAGAGGTGACTTGGGAGGCCCCCGTGCTTATAGCCGGGCTGTGCATTAGTGAATTTGTTCCTGGATATCTTCACGTTATCACTCTTTGGATTTATCTGGGTCCCCTCCAATTCCCAGACATCTGTCATGAGTGTCATCCAGGACAAGTCACACTTCTCTCCCCTACATGGACGATGCAGCAGGACCTGTAGACCCCAGTGACCAACCGTCTGTTGATCTGACATAGGGAGCAGGTATGGTCTCTGCTGAAGAGGCTTTTCAGAGGTTTCAGCCTCAGCATTCCAAGGCTGATTTAGCGTCAGTGGATATAGAGAAGCATGAGGGCCACTTGAAGGGGATGGAATCGTCATAGAACAAGACGGGTACCGCAGAGGAAACATGGACTGATTCTGACTTGGGTCACTGGTATCTTAGACAAGAAAGAATGAACATCTTGGTGGCAAAACAAGGCAGAAAGGGGGGCCTGTTAAGCTGTGGTGCGCAGTGTATCATTCAGACGCTGAGCTGGAGTGGCCCAAGTACTCACCTAGACCAAGGGCTGAGACTCTTGGCTAAAGGGGCTGTGAAAAGCTACCTGAAGTAAAGACAGTCATCATTCCGAGTATCCTGGCAGCTTACCTTTCCACCCTATCCACAGGTAGTCCATTTTACTCCTTTTCTCATTGCTATGACAGCATACCTGAAGAAAGCACCTTAAGGAAGTTTTACTGTGACTCACAGTCTGAGGGTACAGTGCATCATGGCAGGGAAGGCACGGCAGCAGGAGGGTGAGACAGCGGTCACATTGTGTGTGCAATGAGTAAGCAGCGAGATGAACGCTGGCACTCAGCTCACTTTCTCTTTTTATTCAGCCCAAGACCTCAGCCCGTAGAATGGTGCTGCCCCTCTACGGTATGTGGCTTCCCTCTTTAGTTAAACTTCCCTGGAACCGGCTTCACAGACATGTTCAAAAGTCTGTCTCCTAGGTGATTCTAAAATCCAGCCAAGTCGACAGTGAAGGTGAACCGTCACAATTGTCTGTTGCGAGGACTTTTCTGAACGCTTTGATACACTAAATACGCTTTACAAGGTTCTGACACAGTCATCTGGTACACGAGGAATCTCCCATACTTTGTTCCTCCAGGATGATACTAACATCTTGAGGTTTAGGATGCTGAGAACCCGTTTTAGGGGACACTAGCGTAGAGGAAAGCAAGAGCCTGATAACTCCCAGAAGAGAGAATCTGGCTAGAGAAAGACAGAGCAGGCATGAGAGCTGTCCTCATGGCGTGGCTGGCTAGATCGCAGTCTTCATAACCTTGTGAGCTAGCTCTCTGGTGCTGTCTAAGGTCGTGCCTTCATTCAGTCCTCATGGGCACTTCAGTGGCTGTGTTGTCATTGCTCCTGGAATACAAATGGCAGATATCCACCCGTGGGTGGGTAACACTTGTTCCTTCCCTGGGAACCAGGGAGGGATGCTTCCAGAGAGGCAGATTGCCACTCAACATTTGAAAAAGGACTCTCACAGCCAGAAATTGGATAATCCATTAGAGATGCTCAGGGAGGATGCTTCCATGGTTCAGGTCCCCCGACACAATTCCCTGAGTTGCCCTCCATAGCTATCTCTCATATTTTGAACTTTAGACACAATTCTCTTATACTTTAGGTGACAAGACCTCCTGGGAAGCACTGTATGTCACTCTTGAGCAAAGATGCTCACTCATTTAGCAAAGCACTGGCGAAGGCTGCAAACACAGATCCAGCATCCTCCTGACCTTCCCTAGATGATCCTCTCTGTCCTCTCCTGCTCTGTCCCAGGATCACAGGCCAACCTTGTATCAGATTCTGAGCCCAGATGTTGGCTCCTGCAGAGTCCTGGCTCACAACAGAGTTGAGCGGTAACCAAGGACGGCAGTCACGAATCCAGATGCAACTGCCCCAGCTGCCTGCTGAACATCAGGGAGGTGTCCAGCACTCTTCCTTAGAAGCATTCGGCCATTCTACTAGAATGTTGACAATCTGGGATTGGGGGTAATGATGGTTTCATAAGGAGAATGATGAGGGAGACACCATGAGAACACAGTGTGTTTATCGTTTCTCAAGCAGTAACTGTTCCTTCTGGGTATACCTCATCTTCTCAAAATTCCCCTGCCTCAGCAGAGGAGAGGGTGCCTGAATTGGCCTTATCCTATAGCCACACTGATGAAT
>LOJH01002018.1:0-19670 GCA_001685095.1 Ellobius talpinus
AGAATTCAAGGCAGGAGTTTGAAGTGGAGGCCATGGAGGAATGCTGCTTATTCCCTTGCTCCCCCGGCTTGCCCGGTTACTGTTTTTATTTTATTTTTATTTTTTTTTCCATTTTTTCTTTTTTATTATTATAAGGTATATTTCTTAATAGACATGTTATGCATTATTCGAAAACTATTTATTGTCATATTTTGATAAAAAGGACTCTGAATGTATCTACAACTTCTTTATAGAATTGTTTCCTTATTTTATATGTGTCGTTATGAGTGCTTGCTGTGTTCCAGAGGCCACGAGAAGTAATCCTATTAACTCTGGTGTGCACTGTATATTCACTTTCTGGAGGAGCTGTCTGAGCCCAGAGAAAGTTAGAAAAGTCCTCATCYAGGACCCCACAGAAACAAAGACTTTGGAGCCAGTTTTCAAATATGGATATTCCTCTCAAATCTGGCTCTCTACACCCGTAATTCTTATGCTGCAGTGCGGCCCGTGAAGGCCGACTTCTTGGACGGGGCCCCGAGGAATCATGGATGCACATACTGCCGGTCTGGGCACCACAGCTGAGAAGCATGGCTTCAAATCGCCGTGTTCTGCACCCTCTGTTTGTAAGTTGATCATTATCCAGAGGGGCTAAGCCGAGTCTGACTCTGATGTCATCGAGGCTCAGCAAGGCATGATCAGCACGACAGGATTTCCTTTTCTGTTTTAAGAACATCTGGAATGCAGCACCAGAGAAGGACTTGGAGCCTAGAGAAATCGGTGTGCTGGCCAGCCTTATGAAAATAGAAATCTGAGTGAAGAGTGTCTGGTGACAATGACTCTGTGTCTACAAGCAAAACAAAGACCCATTGACAATTAAATAGGACCACAGGGTGGACCTACCTGGTGTGCAGGGCACTGGCTACTGAATCCCTTAGACATTGAACCTGCATGCGTGATGCTACCTTTACTAAAATGCATCCAGACTTTGGGCTGTGGATGGCTGTGCACGTGGGCTGGGCCTAGTATGCCTCTGCCTCTGAAGGGACCAGAACTGGGAAGCATGTTTAATGACTGAAGACTGGAAATGTGATTGTCAAAGAAAGAGATGACATTTGCAGACTGACTTAGCCGGCAACCAGCTGGTCAACCAGATCCTGCTGCGGGACCAGCAATGTAGAGATGCTCCCTGCACCTCCCCCCACCCCTGGGTTGGGTGTGTAAATAAAAACAAGTCCTTACACTAGCATCAGAAAACAGTCGGTAAGATCTTGAATGGGACAACACCTTGAACCATATGCAGAATAAGTCAGAAAGCTTGACCTGCCACTTGGGAGTTAAAGTAGGTAATTGAATTGCCCACTCTTTGTCTAGGTTCACTCGGCCCAATCCAGTGAGTACTGATTGCCTGTTTGTGTTTACCCCGTGCGCAGTCCTGAACTTGGTCTTGCGATGTTGAAGTACAGTCTTCTGCAGGTTGTTGAGCTATTCCGTGCACTGTAGGAAGAACACTTAGTGTGACGATGCACTGGCTACATGCTTATAAATCATTGCGTGCAGTCTGCAATAGTTCAATGGAATCTAAATGAATTAGATCTCAACCTCCCAGTTGGCACCCTACTTAAAACACTGTTAGGGTAAATAGCCTTAGGAAAATATTGTGGATTGGAAAGAGTGGAGACACTATTTTGGAATTCCTAAGGGGTAGTTTTTTCATCTTTCAAACAGCCAGTATTTTGGTTCTTTATAGAGAGATCTTCCACCTGAGTTATGGGACTGTTAACTGTTTCCTTACAATGAGGAAAACTGGGCGGGGTCTGTCAATATTGATTCCCCCCAGTCAACACATGCTGCAAAGGTCTTTGGTACATGTTGTAACTGGTATGATGGGTTGATGAGGAAAGTTTTTGCACATGACAGTCAGCTATCAGTATTCTTCAGAGCGCCTGTGAGTGATAGTTCAATGACTTGAGCAGAAGGAATACTTCCAATTCTGCTTTCTACAAGAGACTAAGACAAAGCGAGGTTTCCCTGGTAATCTTTGCATTACACCATGGCCCATTTGAGTTGCACAGTATACTCCTTGTTCAGTTTTTCTCGTAACTTTCCTAGAGGATAGAAAATGCATTGCAAACGGCTGTGCAATAAGATCATTCCTTGCCTGCCAGTTTTCAGCGTTATATACAACACACTATTGTTGTGGGAGTGACGTTTATGGCGGGTAGATTCCTGGCAGTGTGTCACCTCACCTGCCTACAGTAAAAGGGTCTCCAGAAAGGCTGCATTTGCTACTACTGTAAATAGGTTCTATGTTTGTAGACTCACGGTAGTGACAGTTGTGAATTAACCAGCGTTTCTCCCTTGCTGTTTTAAAAACTGGGGTTGAGCTCTCAGGATCGCCTTACCTATTTTACTCTGGTGTCTTGAGGAAATGGGGAAAGAGCTGTGAAGACATTGAAAATGTTTCCCTTTATTTTGTCTCGATTTTTTTGTCATACATTAGAGGCCTTATGTAATGTTTAATGTTTCAATTTGCTATATGCATTTTCAGTGTTAGTATTTGTCATCGTGTTCCAATTTAATGAAAGCTTATTTGGCTATGGTTTTCATTGGAAAGCAGAGCACACATACGACTTTCAGCAATAATATAGATTTCCCCTTGTCTTTGGATTTGAACAGCCTTCTAAAATTTTCTGTACTGAAATTCTGGCAGGGTTCTTCCTTCAACATTTGGCGGAGGGTTTGGAATGTTTTAAACATTTGAAGGGACTGGGATCAATTACTGTAACCTAAAATGGATAACCTTTAAGACACAGAGCTCGTGTTTTTCCTAATCATCTCATTGCATGACATTTTTCTGTTTGTATATCGATAAAACACTGTGTGTTGGCTAAATAAGGCTCATTTCATTTATTTCCAAGTGGTGTTGACATTGTAAAACTAGCATATTACATATAACATTAGAGTTATTTTTAAGACGTAACATCTTTGTGAATTAAACAATATATAAAATTTAGAAGATGGATAAACTTGTAACAATTTACCAGTCTAACAAAGTATGATAAATAGCAGAACCATGTATTTCAAATGAATCTTTAAAAGATTCACGATGCAAACAGTTTTAAAGCTATTTTTCAAATTAAGGAAGCTCTGAGGGTTCTTACTGATCCTTACTGGTGTTATCTCAGTACGGAAAGTCCCCCCTCCCCGCCTTGTATAAAACCCCTTGTTCCTCAGAGACGCGTTTACTTAGAAGGGGTCATGAAGTAATATCCTGTTGTTTTTATTTATCAAGTTAATAAAGGACTCATATTACACTCATGGGGTAGACAAAAAGCTAGACATTACCAGCTTCAAGATCTTATTTGATAAATATAAATACGGATCAAGCCTGCGCTGACACCACGCAGTGGATCTGACCCATGAGGGGCAGATGGCTATAGTGATGGCGAGAAATATTAGAGACAGAACCACTCCTGTTCCTGCGCCAGCGGACACAGAATGCATTAGCTGAGTCTTCGCCCTGCTTAGAGTTTCTTCTTGATGATGGATTAGAGATAAACCCTTACGCACGTTGTGCCAGAGTTTCTCAGAAATCTTAGTTTTTCTTGAGTGGAGAGGTCATTTGTAAATAAATCTCCCACATTCCTTCATCATTTTTTCCATGGAATTCGATTGCTATGTGTGATTTTATGTTGCCACATTTTCTTGGAAATAATAGATAGTAGCTGTCTGGTTTTTATGCCCTAATTATTTGGTGTTACTTCCTTTGTGAAGTGAACTATGTTTGGTAAATAAAGAACTTAGAGGAAAATGGAAATCGTTTTATATAATGTCCAAGAAGGACATCCATGAGGCCAGAAGTCTGCTCACTCACTTTGTCCTAAATCACGTTTGCTATAAGGCCAAACTTTGTACCAGATGTGTGGTGTTTTATAATAATTGCATGGTGCAAGCTTTCAATCATTCTCCACTGAGACCACGCAACATATGTTTTCTCAAAATGGTTTTCAGGGTTTTCTTCAGGGCCACAGGTGAGCACGGATATTAAGTGAGACACTGAGTCCGATTCTATTATCTCATAATGTGAATTTCTCTTGCGTTTGTCTGTTGTTAATTGCCATGAACCTAAAGGTTTCTTTAATGTCTTGAGCATAAGAGCATTCAGTTTTCTTAGAGTTTTGGACTAGGATGCTTTCAAATGCTCACTGAACACTTTCACATCCTGCTTTCTCTCTTCTCTCGGCAACTTTAGCTGCATGTGCAGAAGAACCCAAGAAAGGGATGCAAGGTACAGGGGAAGGGACTGATGAGGTCCAAGTCCATGCTTCTGCCTGGAGAGCACTTTGTCTACCCAGCAACCCACTCCACTTGATGTCTTCTTCTCGGTGCTAGACAGGATGTGCAGGCATCTGTTAGCAAAGATGAAAGGTCAGAGGCCATAAGTGGAGGAGTTGCCAGAATCGTGTGATAGACCAGAGGTGTTCCCCATCCACCTGTTGGCATGCCCAACATCCACGAGAGACAATGTGAGAATTGTTCCTGCTTCAGGGACCGGCTCATCTCTAACTCCGAGCTCAGAACTGCCCCAATTATTCCCTATTATAACATATGACAGCATACGTGCCCCTTGCTTTGCTTTTCTTTATTATTTCATTCAGAACTAAAGGAGAAATGGCCTTTCATATTTCTGATTTAATGGACAAGATGCCAGGCTTGGGGATATGTGTCTCTCGTCAGTGATATTTTTTTTTCCAGTGCTGTATATAGAACCCAAGACAGAGTGCAGATCTGCTAGTCCTGAGCTACATCCCGGTCCTTTTTTGGATAGCTGTACCACATGCCTCATGCCTGTGTGCGGATGGGGTGCTGTTACAGTAAAAACAAGGTCAGTGCTGACTTTCAAAGCCTCGTGTGTTTTCACTGACGTCTGTGCAGTAGTCGGCTTTCTGCGCCAATGTAGACATAACCAGCCATCAAAATAAACATGTGTCCATCCGTGGTCCAACATAAATCAAAGTGTACAAAATGAAAATTTTCCAGTGAGCTTAAAAGAAAATTTAATATACCCCACCTCCTCTTTTGGAGAATAAGAGAGCTGGTTCGGGTTCCATCGGAATTTTTATGTGGGTAAAACTTCCTGCTTGCTGTGGTACACTAGGATTTTTCTTTTCCCACAGTTATGTTTCACCCTAAACAAAGAGGTGAAAGAAATTACACTAATAATTTTGGTGTGTCTAAGGGGTCTTTCATGAGACAACTCAAATTATTGTGAGCTACGTGATTCTTCAATATAATTTCAAAGACAACAAAACCCTAAAATAAGGTATTTTTTAAAACCTCCCAAAAAAATAAAAAAAATAAAAAAAAAGAAGAGCTCAGCNAAAAAAAAAACTCCCATTTTCTTGGGTAAAGTTGTTGTTTCTCTGACAACTTTGGTTTGAAGCTAAGAGAAAACACACGCATGATGGAAATATTTTTTTTGCCCCGAAGCTGGTCTGCTGCTGATATTTTTTGAATCATTCCAATTCTATTATTTTTTGGAGTTTCTGATTCTTTCTGGCTTTAATGGCAGAAAGACTTTATTTAGTGGCAAAGACTTGACACCAGCATAGTGTGGAGCATTTCTAAAGCTGTACCATTCAACATTCCTCTCACTCAACAAGGGATGGAAGATGGCAGTTTAGTCAAGCGAAGTGTGCTTGATGTCCTAGGCTTGATCGGTCAAGAATGAGGTCTCTCCAGTAAGACATTTTTACATAGGCACAATGACGCTCTTTTCATTCATAGTTCGAGCAAATAGAGCATAAGGAATTATTTTGAAATGTAATGACAGTACAGCTGGAACAATGTAAAGGTCTGTGATAAATAAAAGATTGCGCATCTGTTTGGGAAGGGAAGGACCCCGCACTGCAGCCCCTTGTATCTTGCTGCAGGCTTGAATCGCTGCATCTTAGCTGTGGCTGTACAGACGAGAATAGCATCTCCTCACATTCTGTCCTGTTGGGAAGCCTCTAAGGTGGTGAGGGACGCCCTGCATGATGAACATGACAGTGAAACGCTGTCGGAGCGTTGGCTGGAATTTGGTCTAGCATCTCTTCTTCTGCCGAGTAAATTAGCTTGTATCTTGTTTCTCTGAACGTAGTGGGAACCCTATGCTAAGACTTCTTACCCCCTCAAAAGTTTAGTTTAAGAGGTGTGTTATGAAGAGTCCGTCCTCTCCTTCCCTCCCTCCCTATCATTCTCCCTCCTTTCCTCCCTTTCCCCTCCCTCCCTCTCCCCCATCCCTATAGCTGAACCTCAGGCCTTGCACATGCTAAGCACATGTTGTGTCCCTGACCCCAAGGACTGTTTTCTTAATCAGCGGTAAGAATCTGGGCTTCTTTCTAGCATTGGGTAGCAGAGTTTGCTATTTTGTTTTTTCAATCATCATCAATTCAGCCTGATTTTAAAAAGACTCCTGCCATCTTGGTTCCCCCTTTCTTTCTTCCAGTAGAAGAATAATCACAGTCTCTCCTTTATCCTGCACAGTTAGGTGTCATGAGGACCATTAAATATGAAATTCTTAACAGGTTTTCAGTGTACGCCTAAATGTGGACCGTCTATGAATGGGTAACGGAGAGTATTCAATCTAAATCTTCCCCAAGGTCAGAAATATTAGTTTGGAATATGAAAAACGACCCCTACAAAGGAAAGTAATTCATCACTTTAAAAAACAAATGTGGAGGTTTTAATAGCAGCCACGCTAACGCGGCCCTCTCAGCCATCAATACAGCTTGCCAGAATCGGAAGCGAAAATCACGATGTAACTCTTTTTATGGATCAAGTACAAATGAAGTTGACAGTGTGTGCCTAATCTGAGCACGGAGAACTGGAAGCTGAAAAGACAGTGTTTCCACTTTCTCATGTTGACACATCATGTGTGCAGGCGGTGCAGCCAGACTGATTAAAAATGTCAAGCCTTTGCGATCGTGAAGCACAGGGCTTCTCAGTCTGAGATCTGAGTTAAGGAGGCTCCCAGCGGCAGTGCGAGAAGGAGCGTGGTCATTAATTAGCACCTTCTGTTGTATTCAAACAGGACAATGCTGAGGGAACCCCAATCAATGTACGCTTAGATTAGACCCTATAGCTGCCCACGAAAGCAGCCAGAGAAGTGGCACCACAGACTGGGAGCCAAGGCCAAGGTGTAGGACCATCACCAATGTCCCACCAGATGCTCTTCGTCTTCAGTAGCCACTGTGCTGTCACTTCCCCATGGGCAGCCGCCTTCTTCCTCGGGAATGGAGACTCTCAGAAGGCAATTGGAAACCGCTGCTCGGGAACCTTTTGGCACGTGGTGCTCTCATACCAAACTGCATATTTTATGACTGTATTGGAAAACCACACCTAGTACTTAGAACCTGGATCAGGTACTAAGTATGTTACTTAGTGCTTCCAAATGGAAGGGTTCATGAAGGTCTTTCCCTGGTAGCTTCCAACTGCCTTCCCATAAGGCAAAAATCACTCCAGTCTTCATTTCAAAATTACTGGCTCATCTCCCTCTGGCACTTGTCTTTACTTTCCTGAAAGCCTTATATATTATGTGTTAGTATATTTTATTATTGTATCATATTATATTTATTATATGCATGACAATATGTAATTTTGGTGAGAGAGGGAGCCCAACCTACATACTGACTTACTCTTTAACATTTTTTTGATGTTTTCCCTTGTGTAGTGATGAAAATGTATCCAAGATTGTGAATTTAACCAGAATACGTGCAGGTCTTAGTTCTGTGGGAAAGCACTCAATAGCATGTACGAGGTACTAGATATGATCCCTAGCACTGTACACATATATGCACACACATGCATGGGCACACACATGCATCCAAACAAAACTCCTTGCACAGGAAGGAATTGATTACATTTACGGAAATATTCTATATATTTAATGAGTTGGCAAAGGGCTGACAAATGGCCCCCATCTTCAAAATCTTGGTCTATACCAAAGAAATGTGGGGAGAATAGAAGTTGGGTTCATGGACACACTTCACAAATGCCGATGGTCATTGGGAACTTGTCATGGGAACTTGCCATGACAGGTAGACATGCTGGGGATGCCACAGGGAATATGAGCATTACCCTTGACCTGCTGGGGTAGTTTTGGGCTCCAGAGAGAACTGTGTGAGCGTTTTGTGCTACAGGGGCACGAAGGGGGCCTTAAAGAGAGCAAAATACTGTTGAATGTGTCAGAGCTTGAGAGTAATGATGGGCATGCTCACTGGGGAGCAGCCTAAAATCAAAGATGGAGGAATAGGAAGAAAGCTGGAGGCCTGGGCAAGACAAAAGAGCGTTCGAAAGCGGGCTCAGGCCAGGAGGCCTCCAGTGTGCAAACACGTTGTCGCCTGAGATGCTGTGGAAGGGAGGGGCTTAAAAGCAGTCCTTAGGAGGATCAATCGATACAAGGGGAATTTGGATTGCATAAGACTTAGAAGCTTTGCCATGAGTAAGATGTGTGTAAATGGAAGCTATAGCTGTGACAGTCAGTATAGGAAATTAGAGTCAGAAGGTAATGTATTTCACGGGAAAACCAAAGGCCTTGGTAACTGCTTAGAAATGTAAAGGGAAAAAGAAGCAAAAACTGTTTCTAATAAAACCATAAGGACAATGATGGGGCAGAGGTAGGGGACCCAGGTGACCGTTCATGAAGAAGATAGATTGGACTTCGGGTTTGTCAGGTACTTGCTTGTTATTTATGTCTTTGCCTGGGTTATACTTTGGGAAAAGCATTGTCCCCTCTCATAACATTCAGTTAAAATATGATTCTCAAGCTTGGTCATGTATATCTGTCTCTTTCACATCTAGCTATCTCTAAAATGTAGAACCAGACCTTTGTGTGTGGCAGAACATTCTAGAGGAGCTAAATCCAGGTTGAGGCTAGACTCAGAGAGAACTTCTTGGGTTAAATCTATCAGCATCCGGAAACCAACTGGATTCCTTGCCCTCTTTAACACAGGAGCTTACTAATGAACGCACGCCACCTAGTTGTTTTAACCTCTGAATGAACTAGGTGTTGGTTCTGGGATGCCCATATTCATCAGTAAACACACTTGTTCTTTAAGGTGGAAGAGCAGGCCAGTACCCAAACCATTCTCACAGTGAGAGTAGCTGAAGCTGCCCTGCATCATTGTCTTTCCTCGGTCCTCCACCTATGAAACTTTTCAGGTTGGTGTTGAAGGTTATTTTACTCATAGACCTATAGGATGTTTGAAAGGTTTCTTGCTATTGTTTTTCCACTGTCTGGCTCCTTGTCACTTCCTCAAGAACTGATGGAAATAGGAATGTCAAAGATGGCCTTCTGATGTTAAAAAGTGCATTTGTGGTCTGGTAGATGGCCCAGTGGATAAAGGGCTTGTTATGTAAGAGTGAGGCCTGTGTTGGGATCTCTAGTGTCTACACCATGCTGCACACAGCATGCACTCCCATAACTTCCGTACTGACAGAAATTAGAGGATTCTGGGGTCCTTGCTAGCCAGCCAGTCTAGCTGAAGTAGTAAGCTCAATGTTCAGCTAGAGGTTTTGTCTTTACAAAGATAGAGAGCGCTATAAGAAAAGACATCGGCATCAACCCATGGATCCCACTAGCAAGTGTACCGCACACACATTTGTACACCGCACACTAACATACACACACACCCCACACACAAGTTTTTGTGGAAATAGAGCTGTAAAACAAGTTAATATTTTTTTCTTTCTGCCCACTGGCAAAATGGACTGTAGTCATATGTAGTTAATTACTGACATCGAATTCTTATCCTGTTCATAAGAAACAGTTAGAGTTTCTTTTAGAGTTTAAATTTAGGCTAACACAGGACAAAGTGAGAGACTAAAAATGATAGCATTTTCCCCCCAGAATGTTATTTGCTTTCATTCCATTTATATTAAATAAAATTACTAGCAGTTATTTGGGGGGTAGTTTTCTGCCGATAGACTGTAAATAAAAGGGTTGGCTATATGAGCTTCCTCTATTTGCCCTACTGCATGGTTACCTGAGGCCAGGTTTCAACCCCCAACACTGGTGGACATGTATCTAGTATAAAGACTAAAGAAAAACCAAACAACACTCACAAAAGTGAACAAAACAAAATGCTAATTTCTTCACACAAAATAGACCCAGAAAGAGTAAACATTGTGTTATCTTTGCAGGACTGTATTTTACTTTATTTTTTACCTTTTTGTTGGACCCTCTTTTGGGCTGAATTTTAATACAGCCAAGATACACCCACTTAAAGATGAATAGTGATTCTCAGGGTCAGCCGCTTCATTTCACACAGCAACTAAATTTATCAATTATGTCAAAATAACGTATTACAGGCAAGCGTGACCCTTGAAACCTCTATAAAGAAAAAGCTGGTAGTAAGTAGTTCAAATCTTTTAAATAATGTCATTCTAACAAGAAAGGAAATGTCATGTTGTTTGTTACTTTTCGTAACATTGTAACCAAATGACACCTGTGCTGGGACCCGGAACCTCAAGCCTTGGCTGAGTGAATGAATGAACGGATTTTGCTACCAGCTGACCTTCAGGAAAAAGGAAGACTTTGGAAGGGAACATATTAAAGCTATAAAGAATGACTCTGAATTTTAAAAGTTGTCATAATGAAATTGACATTTGTTCAAAATACATTGCATCATTTAAGAAAGACATCCCGATAAATCATTAGCAAGTGACCTAGTTTTCTGGTACCTTGGCTGCTTTATGCTGTCTTCGGATACCCATTCCTCATTCTCCAATCTTCCTTCTATTATTGTCAAACGGTATATTAAAGTCTAGGCTGGTGATGCCAAAGCATTGACAATCCTTTTCACAGTTAATAAGCATGGAAATGTGTACACATTCATCTTGATAATTTTCTCTTGTGTGTGATAGCAAAATCCCACCTGTTTCTATAAACTCTCTCCTGAGTTCAGATACCTTCAACTTCCTTTTCAGACGTTGCCTCATCCTTTACCTCGACTTTTTATCTTACTGTGAGAAACTTCCCATGGGAAAAATGTGAACAGGACCAGAACTCAACCCCCGACATGCAGAGAGCAGATATGATCCTGAAGTGGCAGTTTTCCTCTTCTGGTCCTGTGACTAGTAAATCATTGCAAATGCAGAGATAAAAAATTAACAATTATATGTAAGCTTTAAATTCCTCCAAGTTCTGTGAAAGCAACACCAATTTATTACCCGTGCCTCCCAGGGGCCCTTTCCTCCAAATTCTTAATAGATACTTCCTTCTGTGACAATAAAACATCAATGAAATGCAGACAGAAATATAGGGTGTCTTGGGGCAGCTTGGAGTACTTTTAAGCTCATTGGCTGAAAAGTTGGGTTTCCCTAGAGGAAATCCTTAGGTCCAGTTACAGACATTTATCTGAAAGGATGAACTCAGAGGGGTCACATTTTTGCAAGAGAGAAGAAAGAATTCTCGACAGGTCAACATGGTAAAGGTGGGATGGTTAGGGATTAGAGCTCGATACAGCTGCTGGCTGTGGTTGGTTAATATCATATAGCACTTTGCCTCTTTAAATAGTTTGGGCCCGTGTGATGGCTAGGATGGTAAAGACACTTGCTACCAAGACTGGCAATGGATTTAATACTTGGGACCCCACATAATGGAACAAAAGAAGCAACTACTACAAATTGTTCTCTGACCATTGCCCCCCTCCCATAATGACTAAGTGTCCTTTTTTTTTAAGTTTTTATATGTATCGGTATTTTTTTCCCACATGTGTGTCTGAGCATCATGTGTTAGAAACTGGAATCAGAGTCACAGTTATAGCTGCCATGTGGATGCTGGGAATCAAACCCTGGTCCTCTGGAAGAGCAACTAGTACTCAGAACTGCTGAGTCATCTCTCTATACCCAGAACATTTGAAATTAAATATAACATGATAAAAGAGTTGTTTGGTTTTTTTTCTTTTTTTTTTTTTAAGAGTTATCCTTTCTAATACCCAACTTACCAAGGTAAGAACCCTTGAGTTTCTTTTCATAGTCCTCCTGGAAAGCAAAGAGTAATAGGAGACAGATTTTTATATTCATGTTACCTCTTTTATTAGCACATGTTCATTACACATGACAAGTTTCATTATGATGTTTTCATGCATGTAATATTTAGATCATATCTAACTCCAATTCCCCTCCCAGTCTCCCCAGTCTCTTCTTACTCCCACTGTTCCCTTTTTCTCTTCCCATTTAGTTCCCCTTCTGCTTTCAACTGCCTGCCTCCCCCCAAACCCATGTGTATATTTATTCTGCTGACACAATGAGTTTTCTTAGGGTTGCTTGCTGGAATGAGTGTAGAAGGTTGCCTCAGGACCATGGACTCCTTGCCTATGGTTACACTACTGAAGAAAATGTTTCTTTCCCTCCCTCTGCAACAGCTAATTGCTTTCTTCAGGGAAGCAAGAAGCTCCATGAAGCTCTCATCCCTGCTTTGATTATCAACCGTAGATCCTGGGTGGGGGTAGAATTTGGTGGGGTTAGTATACACAGAACCCAGTTCTTCCATTCAGTGATGAACCATCCTCGCTGCTCAGCCCACATCTTCGCAGCAGTGCTACTCATGAGAAGCATTTAAAGAAAGATGACCTGTTTGCTGCCTCAGCCCCTTTCTTCCCAAGCTAGCAGGTTGGGCACTGAATCAAGAAGTTAAACCTCAAGCATGGTTGCTCCGAGGTCACAGCAACAGAAGGGCAGGTTTCAGATAACCAGGGGCAGTTGAGGGTTCAGATAAACAAAAGCAGGCAGAGGTTTCCGATAACTGGAAATTGCTTCATCCTCGCTGACGAATGAGGTAAACACCCCAAATGAAAAAGGAGAAAGTGAAGCGAAGGGCAAATAGTTGTGGCTCCTAGCAACTGCCTTTGCCAGCATTCAAAGAGGATTTTCTAGAGACCCTTTCTGCCCAGGTAAGGACCGTGCCATATTGGTCCATCAAGACATTTTCAGTCTTACCATAGGGGTGTCTTTTCATCTAATGGACCATTTCATCATACCTGGTCTCCCTCTGGTGTCATCTCTCAGAAGACATTTGGGTCCTAGAGAAAAAGAAGAAACGCACAATTCTTCTACTCTAACGCAATTTCTGTGAGCAAATGTAGTTCCTGTTGCAGTCTAAGTCACAGGGAGCATATTTTCTTTCATGCCAGCAGCCGAAAGAGGGGCCACCTGGTCTCATTTGGACTGTAGGAGCTTTGGCTTCATTCTTCTCCCTGCTGGGAGCAGGTTCAGCGCAGTACAGATAACCATGTCTCTTCCTGTGTACACATGGGTGTTGGCCGCCATTTGTCGCTTCATCTCACCTGAACTGGAGGATAAGGACCCTACCCCAGGCTTGTACTTACATGGGCCTCTTGTCACATAGACATTAAAGAAGGGAAATATTGTTCCCTTGCTATATTTAAATCCACCCAGAAGACAACGCCTTCATGAGCGTATTATGATCCTCAACTGAACATTTTCTTCCGTTACTGACCAATCCTTGAAAACATCCTGTTTCTGTAGGAACACAAAGATCACATCCTATTTTAAATCTTTACCACGTCTAAAAGCCATGGATGGTAGAGAAATGTCAATAAGGAAGCTAAAAATGATGACATATTCGAGTGTATAGTGACTAATTAAGCAAGAGACTAATTTTCTTCTTCTGGAAATGATAAAGTGAATGGAAAAGACCTTTCCCCTAGATTCATGTGTGGTGCTGGCAGTACGCATACCTGAACACCGTGGCAGGTAGGAAGAGGGCAGTCAGCATGACCAGGGCAAGCTGCGGTCGGCTTTCTCTTCTGGGTGTGCAGGATTTCTCTTTGCAGGTCTTTACTAACGAGTGCCTCCCAGTTGGCCTGTCGTCACTTTGATTTTTCTTAAAAAGGTGTTTTCCTCATGTAAAGTAATTTTGTGACATTCCAGTTACCACAGAGTCGACCCCAATGAATGGTATTCACTCTCGGCATTGAAGCTCTATTACCGTGGCGGCGATATGAGAATTAAGAAGGATGCGGGGCCAACAGCAGACAGCAAGCACGAGGGAGAACTTGCCTAAAAAGAAGTCCCAGAGGGGTAGGGAGATTGCTCACTGGGTAGAAAATGCTACCGAAGCATAAGGACCTGAGTTCAAGTTTCCCAGACCGTCATAAAAGCCAGACTTGTCAAGCCAAGTATCTGTAATTCTAGCCCTCCTACAGGGAGATGCGGGGGCGCGGGATGGGGCGTGACTGGACGTGGCCGACCTCCTTGTAAACTCTTAGGACTTGCTAATCTGGTATATGGATTCCTTTGTTCCTTACAACTCATTTGACCTGCTGACGAGGGCACACAAAGCAAGAGAGCGTCGTCTTTTTGTTCACATTCTTTTTCTTGCCATTGCTTTAGTGTGCTCCCTGGCTTCATAAGGCAACAGTTACAATGCAGCGTTTAGCCTGCCCTATGTCCCCATCAGCTGTGCTGGCTGGATCCACGGACTTATCCCTAAGCCCTGCTCCAGTGGTCAAGAGCCTTTATCTAAATCCTGTCCCTCATAGCTTTCCTCACTCTTGAGCCTAGGGATGGCTTGTCAGTCACCAGGTAGGCACCGTTACACAGATTACACGGAACATAAGTTGCTGATAATAACTAAGATAATTATTTTCGCCGCCCCTTTTATGTGTAAAATGATTCACGGAAGGCTTTTTTGACTAAAAGTGTTAACTTTCTTGTCTAAAGATGAAAAACCAGGTTATTGTTTTCTGAGGTGTCTTGCTATTTCTAGGAATAAGAGGGAACAACTCACAGGTCATTAGAAGCAGGTTTTACAGTTCCGGGTTCCTGGATAGGCACTGGGTCTCAAAACTTTCCATTGTAAAAGCAATGGCTAAAATGCAGTTGAAAATGCAAAATCCACTGGGACCCCTACCGTGGAAGGAGTTCACATATGAATGAGGCCAGAAAGGGATACAAGAACAGACACTTTGGTGATGATCTCCGATTGACCAACCATTCTAATCTAAGTTCACCAGGGTTCTTGGTTAAGCTAACAGAAGAGGGGAGGGGCCTGGAGTTCTCTTCTGGGAGAAGGCCTGATAAGTGTGCTGATCTGTTCCAGCGTAGGTAGGAAAACACGGAAGCCTGCCCTTTGTGACTTATGCACTCCTCTCCCCACCTTCTTCTGTCTAAGCACCACACAGTGACAGGTGAAACAGAAGAAAGGGGAAAAGGATTAAATTCCAAACAAGCTAAATATGTGAGTGGCTGGAAAATACCAAAATGACACCAGTAGGGAAGCCGAAGAGAGAAATGACTGGGCTCAAAGAAGGACTTGCAGGGACGTGGGAGACCCAGGCTTTCTCATTCCCTTGCATGGTGAGAAGAGCTAGGCACCCCGCCCACCCACACCTCATCCCCTATCCCACCTGCGTATTCAAAGTCAGGTGAAGTCACACACATTTGCAACCTTCTCACTCCCCAGGAGGCTGAAGCAGAAGGACCAATAAGTAGTTCAATGCCATCATAAGCTACAAAGTGATGCTATAGGCTCTGCCAGCTCGCCCCCCCCCCGAGAGGGAGGAAGGAAAGAAAATGGAGACGGAGAGAGAGAATGGTCATTGGTTGCACCAGCTTTCTTAACATTAGTTGTGTTTATATATGCTGGAATAGAGATTTGCATTCTCATTTTCTATTTTATTTATTTATTTATTTTGAGACGGTCTCAGTGTAACCTGGGCTGTCTTGGAAACCTCTGTGTAAATCAGGCTGACTTCAAACTCACAGAGATCAACTTGCCTCTGCCTCCTGAGTGATGGGATTAAAGGCGTGAGCCACTACACCTGACCCTTATTTTTTATTATTATTTTTAATTATGTTTGTGTGTCTCTGTGTGGGTGCATGCATGTAGATGCAGGGGCCTGACGAGGCCAGAAGAGGGTGTCAAATACGTTGGAGGTTGAGTTACACACAGTTATGAGCTGCCCCATGTGGGTATTGTGAACTGAACCAACTCAGATCCTCTGCAAGAGCAGTATGAGCCATCTCCCTAGCTGCACATTCTAGCTTCCTAGTTTGTGGGGAAGATGATTCCAGTGCATATGAAATGGAATTAGTTCCAAATTAGTATGTTTACTATCTGTAGTGAGAGACTATGAAAGCAATAGCAATGGAGAGGGGATGGGGGAGAGGCTTACAGAGAAACAACATCCATGTCCAACACCCACATCAGGCATCTCATCACCACTAACTCCAGCTCCAGGGGATCCAACTTTCCAACTTTGGCCTTTTAGGGCACTGACATTTATGTGCTCTCTCTCTGTCTCTCTCTGTCTCTTTCTCTGTCTCTCTCTCTCTCACACACACACACATGTTCACATAAATAAAAATAAAACAACTCTTAAGAAAGAAGGAAGATATGAAAACAAAATAGAAGAGAAGTAAAAAAGACTGGATAAAAGGAACCACTAATTTTTTGACAAATATATTCCTTAAGACAAAAAAAATTGATAGAAAAGAAAAACTCTGGGTTCACCATAGTTGGAGTAATTAGCTACCTAAAAGGAGGGATTAAGAAGTTGAACCAGAAAAGAACACAGAAAAACAAAGAGATTTAATGAAAGTGACAATAACTGAAAGACATGGAAGATAAAATACTAATCTCTAAAATACAACATAAATATGAAAAACACACGCAAGATCTTGCCTCATGAATTGTGCAGAGGAAACCAAAGGCAGCTTTGTTTCAGGGCCACGCAGTCACAGCTCTATTTTTGCTGCCTAGTGCTGAGAACAGAACTTAGGATGCTACACTTGCTGGGCAAGTGCTCTCCTGTGAACCACGCCACCAGATTATCTATTTTTAACTCACCTGAGAGGAAATACACTACACAGCACAGAGATTTATTGTGGAAATCCTCAAAAACTTTACTGTTTGTGTACTATATGAACAAATTATTCAGAAACCACACACAAGGCACCACTCTAGGGACCAAATTCATAGCTGGAGAAGTTAAGTCACAGAGCAGATCATCAGCTGACTTTTAACTTTAAAGCTTCTAAGACTGTGACTGAAAGCATGAAGTGAGATTCAGCCGATTTCACTGGTGCCCCTTCAGCCTTTGTCATTGTCTAAACCCACGGTGTGCATTTCCTGCCTTGGATGCTAATTGATGGCATCCTGTTATTCTGAACAGCTTTTGGAATTATTTTAATGCCGCATAAGCCTGAGAATTTCAGATGGACCTGAAACGGGAGCGAGGAAAGGCCAGCTTCTCCCTGCATGTGCTTTCTGACGGGGCAGTTTTTGAGCCTCCTGGCTCATCCTAATGCCTGGGTGTGTCATCACTCTGGCACTGTGTGGTCTTTGATTCCAAAAGCGAAACGTAACATTTCAAATGTCGGAGATGTGCTATAGATTTTTTGGCAGTGGGAGAGAAGTCAGTTTGACTTTCATATCTTTAAGAAATATATGATGTTATGACCAAAATTAGTGCACTGAAATGATTTTACTCTGAATTCAGAAAGAACTAATATACATCTATGATGGTGTGTGTGGGGTGTGTGTGTGTGTGTGTGTGTGTGTATATATATATATATATATGAACCTTTTGACTGGCAGCCAGGTCTGAATATTTCTTTTTACTAGAAATCAGCTTTCATATATTCATTTATTCACTTGGCATGATAAGAGAAACAGACAAGGAGGAAAAATGCATATGAAATTTTAGACCAATGTAATGTAAGGTTTGTTAGCACAGCAGACTCACTCACCTGTGTTTTTCTATATGGCTGGTAGATAATCCTGTGTGAACAATGTAAGGGTACCAGATTGCAAGTCTATAGAAAAATAGAAAACGAAAAAAAAAAATCGAAGCGGAGTGGAGCCCAGTCAAGTGGATAGTCCCGGCATGGCAGAGACAAGCCATCTCAGTCTCTATGAGTTCAAGGCCAGCCTGATCTGTCTGAAAGGTTCAGGGCTAACACAGTGAGACCCTATCTCAAAAGGGGAAATAGACTCTGCTAGGATTAAATAAATTATTCTCTCTTAAAATGAAAAATAATCATGTCAGAGTGAAAAGTGACATTTAATACAGATGGGGTCTCCCCCTCCCCCCTGTTTTGACTGCTATGCTTCTGCTGTGTTTTTTGTTTTCACCTTATATGGGTTAGTTATACTAAGCCATTTGTAGTCATTTAGAAGGAGTTGTTTGGCACGCAAGTCATCCTGAGACAAGTTATAATAAATCCAATCCCCTCACCTCCCCAACATACCATATGTTAAATTAATTAAAAATAAAACTTTTTAAGTACACTTCTAGAAGCACCAAGAACTTGTCTCAGCTCAAAAGCACCTGGAGCCCTTGCTTTAGAATCCCCATGGTTAGCTGCTATAATATTTGTGAAAATTTGAATAATATAGGAAACGGGAAATCTTAATTCACGTCCCAAGAGCAGTGGCTTTCCTCTCCTTGGTGTCTCCATTCAAATACCCATAATGCATTTTATTTTCAACAGCTGCCTGATATGTTATTCAAGTTAAAGTATGGCTGAGCTCTGTCATATAAAACCTGTGGAGACATCAAGGAATGTGAGCTTTCTACCCAGCTGCAAAAATGGTGACCCTGCAGAAAAAAGGAGCGAACATAATAAAACAAGGAGACAATGAAGTATTAATCTTTTTCTTTCCTGTGTTTCCCCTCTCATATTACTTTCTTTAAAAAAAAAAAACCAAAACACTAATAGAACTCTAACCTTTAAAAGTTCTTTGAGTCAAGTGATTTTTCATAATCAGGCTGTCTCGTGATTGTTGTTATTTCGGTCGAACATTTCTTTTGATTCACTCCGTTTTTTTCAAGGTTCTTATGAGGTTGGATTTTTTTCCCTCCTGGTTCAGCTGACATTAAATAACTCATGATTTAAATAAGGTCGCCGACCATATGCATGTGTCCCAGTCAAAACCACTCTTAAGGTCATAACTGACTTCTCAGGATAACTTTTGCAAAGTTTTTGCTACACAGAATTTATTGTGAGTAGTAAATGTGTTTCGACAGCCAGGCAAAGCCCTGCCAGCAACATGAAAAGATCCCACTGATCAAGATACACCAAGCCTGTGAACATTATTTTTAATATTAGCCATCTTAAAAGTCATAGATAGGGTACACTGCTGGTGGTATCAGTATTGTGTTTTGAACAATATTTTGTTGCCTTGCTTATCTCTGATATCAGTGACAAAGTCCTAAGTTGGGAGATTGTGAGTCTCTCTTTCCAGCATGGTGTGCAGACAGCAGGAAAAATGGTGGCCAATAAATCTTCAAGGGTTTCATTAATAATACACAATACATAACATTTTCAGGTTAATTTGCCCTTTAGTAGTCAAATTCAAATTTAAAAATAAGATATTTAAATTATTGTAGTGTGTGAGCATTGTTTTCCTAAACTGTATAATTTTGTCTTTGCATTGTTTTGCAGTTAACATTAATTTGTAAGAAAATAGTAGATAAAGTATTCAGCAAATGCAGACTCCCAGGAAAAAGTAGTGATGCATGCCTTTAATCCCAGCACTGCAGAAGCAAAGACAGGTAGGTCTTTATGAGTTCAAGGCCACCCTGGTCAGTATAACTAGATCCAGGTCAGCCAGGGGCTACATAGCTACATAGTGAGTCTCTCTCTCTCTCTCTCTCTCTCTCTCTCTCTCTCTCTCT
>LOJH01002018.1:19690-36409 GCA_001685095.1 Ellobius talpinus
ATATATATATATATATATATATATATTTGGTGTGTGTGTGTATGCCAAAAGAAATTATAGTAAAAACTAGAAATTACTTATTACTTGAGAGAAGAAATTGTTACATCATTGTTCATAGTGGTCAAGAAACAAATGAAAAAGAAATGGTAGAACAAAAAGCAGAGGTAAGTTTTATTTCCTAAATGGCAGACACATTTTCACAATGTATATTAGCAAACAGCTAAAAATCACTGTCTAGGACAAAGCCAGAGGAAAACAGGAAGTCAATCATTTTGATGTTGATGTTGTCTTTATGTTTTTTAACACAGTTCTTTGGAAAGGTAGATGACTGGGGATAATTTTTGTTTTGTATGAGTATCTGATATCTGTATATCTCTCTACAACGTAGATTTACATTTCAAACATTGGATTTATTCCTGAAGATTTGCATGTACATGGTTTTTTAATATTCCTAATTTGGGGGGGAGGACTGTAATTTTGCCCTAAATTGTAATAAAAATGAATTATGATATTATTATTTGCAAACATTTATCTGTGCAGGTGCTTGCATAAAAGTGAAAGCATATTTTAAGATTTGCCTTGGGAACATGCTTTTGAAAATATTGGTGAGGAAAAAGCAGGCCAAAAAAGCAGGGGAACATTTCAGCCCTGATCTATTACATGTCAGGATTGCTGCAGTCAGGGAAGTTGGAGTGAAAACGGAGCAACTAAATAAAAGCTGCATTTGGTACAATTTCACTTTCCAGTGAGGTCATCCGGTTGTAGGTGATGGAAGCCAGTCTCCAGGAAGCGTCGTTGACTTTGCTACGTGATTTGTAATGTTCTTTGCTTATCTGGAAACTGAGTTTCTGGGGGTGACAGTCATTCCCAAGCCTGAGGGTTTGTTGGTGCTAAGGATCTTATTCTTCAGATTTCTAGTGTTGGGGATCATGGAACTGAGAACATTAGCATTGCGAGGATGAAAACGTACGTAGATTCTCAGACTGTGTTATAACCTGTCGTTCCTCTGACAGCCTCTACCTCACATTCTGTCCTTTGAGGTAATCCTGGAAAACAGTTACAGACAGAGAGTCACTGAAAATATGCTTTGGAAAATCTGAAAAAGTCTTCTAATCAATGCTGACAATTCTCAATCCCCAAAACCTTTACTTTAAAGATTTATTTGTTATGTTATGTGTGTAAGCGCTTTGCCTGTGGATGTCTATACACCGTATTTTCTGGCTCAGAGCCTGGAAGAGAGTATTACACCCCTGGAACTAGATATAGATGATTGTGAGCTGTTCTGTGGGTCCTAGGAATTAACTTGGATTCTCTGGAAGAGCACCCAGTGCTCTTTAACTGCTAAGCCATCTCATTTCTCAGCCCTGCAAATATTTGGGCTTTGTGTTTGCTTGTTTGTTTGTTATTGTTGTTTTTTTAACTTCCCTGAAACAGGGTCACTCTGTATATCTCTGGCTGGCCCAGAAAACACTATGTAGACCAGCATAGGCTGGAATCCTCAGACTTCCATCTGTCCCTGCTTCTCAAGTGCTGGGATTAAAAGTGTACACCCCCATGTCTGACTCCCAAGACCTTCTGCCTAGGAAATGATCCTGTATTGTTATTATGAACAATAATCATTAGAGATAGTAAACACTTGCTGGACATACCCTGTGGTTTATGTGACAAAAGCTGGTCATGCATGACCTTAACGTTTACATAAGCCTGAGGAGAAAGTATGGTTTTTCAAGTGAGAAATCCAAGAAAAAGATGCAAAGTGAGAGAAGCGGAGTTTGCCTAAGTCTGCCTAATGGTTACAGTCTTGCTGTCCCGTGTGCTCCGCAGCTGCCTACTTTGATTAGATTCCTGATTTTCCTAATGTAATCTGGTGTTTTAGAGACAGACACTTATTTTATTGTTGTATGATTTATATGATAAATGAAAACTTAATTTAACCTATGTCTTAGGGTTTCTGTTGCTGTGAAGAGACACCACAACCAATGCAACTCTTATAAGGAAACATTTCATTGTGGTGGCTCACTTACAGTTTCAGAGGTTCAGTCCATTATCATCATGATGGGGAGCATGGCAGCATGGTACTGAGAGTTCTACACTTTGTAGGCAACAGGAAGTCAACTGACACACTATGTGGTATCCTGAGCATAGGAAACCTCAGAATCCACCCCCACAACAACACACTTCCTCCAACAAGGCCCTACCCACTTCAACAAAGCCACACCTCCTAATAGTGCCAATAACTATGAGATTATGAGGGTCAATTATATTCAAACTACCACAACCTATTTGTCGCATGTCATGGAAGTATAACCAGTTGTTCCAAAGATAAGGGAAACTTCATCATTGGGCCTGCAGAGAGGAGCCTATGGATCGCACCAACATGAACAGGAAAGCAGCATTTCAAAACTAGGTCTCACTAGGTTGGTCTCCCTAACATCAGAAATTCTCTGTGCTGTCTTCACCCATGCCACTCCATCTCCATAGTCATCACCCCTCCATGCTCTCCTCCCTGACAGCAACACTGATGAAGAGGAGAGCCTGTTATCTCCAAAGTCATGGCTTACCTATGTGAATGGCTGCCCGGTGTCACCTCAACTGGGGCACAATGGGCATACTCAGTGCTTAGCACATTAGCATCTTCCCCTATATCAGGGGTCTCCCTGTATTTGCTGCTGTATGTGTGCGTTGGACAAACAGACTAAGTGTATAATCTCATTTCCCATTGGTTGTGTATATACTCAGAATTTCTGAAGGAACACGGAAGGGAAAGGGGCTGTTGGTAGATCTTTAGCCTCTGGCCATGACTCTCTCCCTGTTCTGCATATCGAGGACAAGGAAGGAAGCCATACCGGAAGAATCAAAGAAGCCACCGTTTTTTCTACTCTCCTTCTCATGTGGATCAGATCTGTTTTGTGCTTCTTGGGAATTCTTTTAAAACGAAGGAAAATAAAAATGAAATGAGCCATGGAGAAAGAAGGACAAAAGAAAAGAGAAACAGTCAAAGCTCTTTCTAATCAGCCAGGGACAATCCGTTCTTGACTTACAACTCAACTTCTCTCCGCCATCTTGCTAGCTTCCTCCTAGCCATGGCCTCTAGGCCACAGTGGTCCTGCAGAATCCCCACCTCCGGCCCACCCCAACCCACCCTTGGTCTGTCTGAGGCTCCTCCTCTCCTCTCTCTGGATTATCATTGGTTGTTGGTCAATTGGGACTGCAGCTCTGCAACTTGGCTCCTCCATTAGGCAATTGCCCTGGGAAATGAATCCCACTGTGGCTAGAGAGAAAAGGTTTTAACATACCATCTTAAATGCTTCTGGTAAAATACCTCTTCTTCCTAAACTTAGTCTTCTTTCTGTCTGTGTAAAAACTATTTGTAATGCAAATGTGTTCCTCTGCCACTGAAGACTTTGGAAGTCATGCAAATTTTTATAACGTAATAGAAGTACTGTTTATCAGTGGGCGCTATAGATTCTTTCGTGCATTCCTTTTCAGAAGAGGGTTAACTGTAGTATTAGAAGCTACTAAAGCCAAATCGGCAATGTACTACAGACCTTCTAAAACGCCCTTTGAAAATGGCATCAGACAACAAATTTGCATCTTTTGGAACTAGCTCAATGGTGGCGGGGTAGGCAGTATGGTGTCGTTTTTTGACCCTACTGTCACTCTGACATTGCAACATTGCCGCTTCTGTTGTTGGCTCCCAGCAACCTCATAACCAAGTCCCCGTGGCCTTGAAAATTAATTATGGTAAGAATTTCTTTTCACTTTAGACTGCTCAAGAATGCCTCACGTGCAGGCTGCAAATTATGAAGTGTAAATCAGGGCATCACTGAGCAGGAAGGGTCCCAAGAAACCAATTTAAGAATTCTCTCCGGATTTAGTGGGGACCTGGAAATAGTCCGTTCGGGAGGAAGAACTTGAAATTAGAATCGAGTTGTCATTCAATTTCATGGCATAGTGGGATCAGCCTTTGGGAGAGCTAAATATACGTGAACCAAAAAAAATTTTTTTTCTTAAATTTTTTCCTCCTATTGTACAATTCTCAGAGCCTTGTTAGAAAATAATCCCTCGCAGTTGCCAGATACCTATTAACTGAAGACTTAGAGCAGTTCAAGAAGGGGTGTTACTGTTGTAGCTTCCTTTTACAGGTTGAAAAATGCGATACCCAAGAAGTTCGAGAGGTGGGGGAGTCAGACTGCTGGTGGTGGCAGCCTTTCTTCATTGGGAGCCTCATCTGTCCCCCAACTTCAAAGTGATAATTGCCTCCGCTATTCGAGGTAATTTGAACTCTCTGGTATACGAACAACAAAAAGGTAGCTAGCTAGATGGCTTTAAAAGTGTCCCCAGTGAAACTTCCTCTAAAAACTCATCTTCCTCAGAGAAGTCCGGCAGCCCCAGGTGTTTTTGTTTCCCAGGCCTCTCCAAGACCCTGGAGCAGGCAGGAACTTGCTCCTATGTTGGCTTTCCCTTCCCTGGACCCTTGGGTTTGATGTTGCTACTCTCCTTCGCCATTTGGCACTTAGTTATAATTTTTTCCCAGCTGTTACCACAGCCTTTGCCTGCCCCTTCTCCATATGTGCACATGTGAGCATGAGTGTGCATGTGTGTGCTTGAGTGTGTGTCTCTATTTTTCCATAAACCTTCCTTAACTATCGTTTAATTTTCAGAGTTCTGCTTGCACGCTACAGAGTATTTCCACACTGGGATTTGGAAAGGGAGGTGGGGCTGGGGGAGAAAAGAAAATGTTGGTCACCGTTACACATCTTTAAAACGTTTTCTTCCAGATCACCTTATATTTGTACAAGTTAAGGTTGAATCCCAAATATCTCTGGATATATGAAATCCGTATTATGAAAGTTTTCACAGCTGTAGAAGATCTGGGCACTTTATTCTTTTGGGCTGTTCTGTAATGTCCTGTGTGACAGATACAGTGTTTTGAGAAGTTGGGTTTACTTCCTGTCTCTTAAAATGGTGTTAAGAAACCCAGGAACATACAATAAACCAGAGGCCAGAAAGTTCTAAGACAAAAATACCAATATGAAATTCTCTTATTTTCGAAAGTACACAGAAAACTTCATTTACTAATATGTTCAAACTCCAAGATGGCCGATTTATTTTTAAAACAAGGAACACCTGCTTATTATCAACTGTAACAATAACACATTTAATTTTGAGAGAACCTTTTTGGCAGCTGATACTATCTCGAGATTTAAAATAGTTTTCGTTTCTGCTAATAGGCATCTTATAAGGCACCGGGAGATGTGCTGGAATGTTTCTTTGCTTTCCGTTAAGCTCAGTGACATTGAACTCCTGCTTTTTATTATCTTTACCTGTTATTCTAGCATATCATAATTAATGAGAAAAAGCAAGTTAACAGTGCAAGTCTTGTAATTTTACTATGTTCTCAACTCAAGAGGAAAAAAATCAGGCAATACTCTCAGAGATTTGTGAACACAATGTATTTTTGAAAACTCAGTTTCACTTGAAGTATTACATGAGAGTCAAATAAAACAAATGAGAATGCGGGTACAGGAAGACAAGCAGAGAGTAGTTGCTCACTTGGCTAGACTCCTGTATGTGTGTGTGTAACTGTACATGTATATTTATTTATATATGTGTACAAATGTGGCTGCTGTCATGTGATGAAGGTATATAATTAAATTTTTAAATTATAAAAAAGTTTTAAATGAGCATTAAAAGTGATAATTCAACCAGGAGCTCATCTCAGAACTGTGAAAATACTAAAGTGAAAGTGTCTAAAAGCAAATGTTTGCATCGGTTTGAAGAATGGAAACACCTTGATTAACTTCCCCGATAGTTTGTGTTCTCATCTTTTCATACGTGACATTTCCAGTCACGCAACTCTTCCCAACCCTTGCCTCGTAGGCAGTGAATTCTGCAGGAAAAGCTTTACCATGCCTCTGACTATTTATGGCTCTTGCTTTTCTTTCATTTGTTCGATTGCTGTCATCTCTCATTTGGGCTTCATTTTCTTTTTGAAAAACTATGCATGACCAAAAGAATGTTACATATGAATATCTAAAGCACATGTTTAACATGAGGTCATTGAACCAGTCTGCCATGTCCCCACCTTTAAAAGACACAGAACATGGACTAATCATACAATCCGCACCCCCCACAAAGAACCAAACTGACCATGTCTTACGTTATTAGAAAAAATGGATGTGTTTTTCAGGGATAAGGTGGGGTGTTACACTGTCCTCATTTTTCATGCCCACGGATTCTTTTTTATTTTTAGTGATTGATATTAAAAAGATTAGAAGGGGAAAACAGTGTTAGTGTAGAGGGGAAATGCTGTTTTATGAGCTATTTTTTTGCTGTCACTGTACCAAAATTATATTTCACCTCACTAAGTATTGACAGATTAGACAGTGAATATTCTCTTTGGTGTCATGACCTGGTATACATCAAAGAGAGCTCTGAAATGTCCCCTCAAAATGTAGCATTGCACATTGATCCTTATTTTCAAATTGCACAAAATGTCTGTTTCTTGGGCTCTGTGACTCATTAGCCTTGTTTTTTACCCCATTCTTGAACCTGTGCTCTTTAAATAATGGCTTCAGGAGATAAATAACATTTTATGTTATTTGAGGGATTAGGCTGGACTCAATTGTAATATTAGTCTCTGGAGTAATATGTTTGTGTTTTTATTTCTCAAAAAAAAGTCCAACACTCAAAAATCTTTTGGTTGCCCTAGACAACCACCGAAGCATTTGATTTCTTAGATACCCCAAATGCCAATCCTGTCCAGCTCATGTTAACCTTCTCTGGAAGGATCATAAATCTTTAGATAATCTCTTATATCTTAGTAATCATTTTCTGTTAAACATAGAAAGCAAATCCTGGTAAAATATTCCATTAAAAAGGGAGAAGGGCTGGAGGACAGTTTTCCTCTGTGGAATGCATTGCATTTTCTGGAGTGCCTGATGAAATACAGATGTTTCCAAGTGCCCACAAGGATGGTTGCTCAAGATCAGATTGATCCCCGGTTAATCTCCGAGACCTGGTGCTTCCATGCTTTCTGTCAAAGGAGATTGCCTTCTCTTTTGCTGAATGAACTCAACTGAATTTGCAACTGATAAAGTTGAATTAAAAACATCCAAAGTGGAAATAGAACATATTAGAATTTCCATAATGGTTTACTATGCATTTCTTTCCAAAATGTTCCTAACATAATTCAGTTTGGGAGTAAATGTCTCTCTTGACTTTACACTGTGCCAATATTTACATGGGAACCATAAGTTCAGTGCTGGTGGACACTTTTCAGTATTCTACAGTAACAAGTGAGGGGCTCGGGAGCGATGCCGGCTCAGTGGTTAGCTCCTTCCACACACTCACACTGGACAAGCACGGAGAATGGTCCACTGTACCTCTGCATATTTGATTTTGGAAACACATAAGAAGAGATGTGCTACCCTTTCGAAAATGCAAAGCTGATCTGGGGAGATGGCTCACTGAATAAAGAGCGTCGCAAGCGGGAGAACTTGAGTTTGAATTTCTGTAAACTTCATTACGCTAGGCCAAGTGGCTCCCACACATCTGTATTCCAGGTCCTCCTATGGTGATAAGGGAGGTGGAGACAAGGTGTTCCTGGTAAACTAAGGCCAGTAAGTATGGTGTATATGGCTTATGCAGCAATTAGCAGCCAAGTAGCCGTGCTTCAAACAAAGGGAAGGAAAGGACTGTCACCCAAGGTTGTCATCTGACAGTCACACATATGCCATGACATGCATGTAATGCACAGATGCGTGAATAAGCAGATGTGCACCTGCACACATATACATGCACACACAACACACTAGTTATAAATTATAGTAAATAACTATAAGATTGTTATATAAGATAATTTCCAAGATAATGACTTCAAGCTAGCAACACATTCTCCGTGCTTATATAATCCCGTTGCATAAATATGAAGAAAAAATAAACAAATGAATTTCCCGACACCTCAGCCCTGGACAACTAGCATTATTCTTTCAATCCAAGTTAAAAACCAAGCTGAGATGAGTTTCTCTATGAATCCATGCTATGGACATCTACTTGCATTTTAAAATATGTAGCCCATATTTCAGTGTCTGGTTATCTCTAGGACTTGGATATTTTTCTGTAACTAATACTGTGTAAAAACAGCTTTGTCCCGTTATCTATTCTGGCAAATATTTTTAGTCTTTGCATGAATCTGAACCTAGAGTTCACACTTTTACAAATATAATTTAAAATAGATAATTAGTAAATATATACAAAAGTTCTCAGTCTTTCAGAAAGAAAATATAATATGCTCATGTTCATTATCTGTTGAAAAATGTGGAATTTTCAAACATGTTTCCAAAATATTTGCTTTTCAGTTTTACATATTTATATTTCTAATTTCCCCCCATGCTGAGGCATCTGCTCATGACTTCCAGCTTATTTTCAAAATCTCTTTGTGTTAATGTTTGGGTTTATATTCAAATTCTGTGTGTGCCGGATGGCTTCTGGAGATCTACATCATAAGACATTTTGGACTTACAAATTTATCTCAAAATATTATCCCAGTAGGTTTTTGTCGTCTTGGAAGTTATCAATCTCATGCATGTCCTTTAAACACAGTCCCTGTAGTTACTTTTGTTTTGCACTTGGATTTTCAAAGATACTAGAGGTTGAAACCACATTTGCAGTATACGCAGTTTTCCCAAAAATTTATTTTACAAAATGCAGCTTTATAACCAAGAGGAAGCTTTTCTTTGTTCTTAGAGGGGATCAGGATATTTTGAGAGGAATTTATCCTTTGGGAGGGAGAGGAAACTGCAGTCCCCAAGATTGAAATTCTTGGCTTGTTTTTTCCAACAGAATTATTACTCATTAAGGTTGAAGTCAAGCTGTGATTTGGGCTGTATGTATTTTCTGTTAATTCACTTTAAAATGCCTTCCTTCAATATATATTCCCCGTAAACTCTAAGCGCACGGGATAATATATGTGTCCGTCTTTATCTATGGCTATAGAAAATGACATAGATAAATATCACTTTATGCTTAAAAAATAAGCCTGTAGTAATGCAGAGGTCAGTCTTGAGTCATACGGCACATAAAACAGACTGGATTTTGAGTTGTGACATCTATACAGAATGTGATACTGCTGAATTTTCAGATTAAGGGGTTTTGGCTGAAGGAACTCAGACACATACACAGTATGGCCCCAAATAATCTTGCCAAGAAAAGTTGAGTTTAAAATGTTGGGGAACTGATCCAAGAATAGGCCTCAAACATGTTGCATTCATTACTCACAGCTGTGCACATGAGCAGTGACTCCTCATCCCTCCTACAAACCTCTGTCCAGTGCTGTCACTTTTTTCTTTTTTTTTTAAGCCAACTTGCTGACCTTTCTGTTCTCACAAAAGAAAACTATGATTGACAGATGGTTCTGCAAAACATTTTGGAGCAATTTTAAAAGTATGCTAATATATGTTCTGTAAACATCATACTTTTTAAAAGATCTTTCTTTTTTAAGGTTGACTGTATTATTTATGTGTATATGTGTGTGTGTGTGTATGTCTGTGCACATGTGTGTGGGTGCCCGTGGAGACCTGAAAAGGGTGTTGGATCCCTTGCAGCTGGAGTTGCAAGTGAATGTGAGACGCCCAATGTGAGTGCTAAATGTTGAACTTCCGTCCTCTGCAAGAATAGCAAGTGCTCTTAGCCACAGAGCCATCTCTCCAGCCCCTAAAAGGCACTTCTTATTAGCTTAGCTTTGTTAAATATCAATTAAACAAAAAATGAGGAGAAACCCAACTTGATTCAAAGAAGTGCTTTTTGGAAAGTGGAAATTTAGAGGTACTTGGCTTACGTGGGCAGTAAGGATTTATTTTACAGCTATTAGAAAAAGGGCAAAATCAGAAATCCATCTCTGTAGACATGAAAGAAATGAATGCCAAACAGCACATACCAGAAATTGTTCAGTCAGGTCTCAGGAAGTAGGTTAGCACCAAGGTAATTTCATAGGTGGAGTCTGCACCTTTTTAAATTAAATTGAACTAAATTTATTTTTTTCCCTTATTGTTTGAAACAGGGTTTACTGGCCCTGGGCTTCCTGGAACCCCCTCTGTACACTAGGCTGACCTCCAACTCAAGAAATCTACCTGCATCTGCCTCCTGAGTACTGGGGTTAAAGGCATGTGCCACCACCACCCGGTTGAGTTGGCATCTTTTAACTAATTTATATATCCCTTAATTCTGCTTCTCTGACCTCTGGGACTGGTATCCCAAAACTTTCCCGCAGATATAATCTGATTATCTTAACCAGTCTTCATCCAGTTAGAGGGCCTAGGTGAAGTCGATCAAGAATAGCAGACCATATTATGGATACTGGCTCTGCCAACAGCAGGCTTTCTTTGGGTCAGCTACTGGTTAGGATAATAAAAATCTATTTTTAAAATAAATGGTGCATTTGAAAAATACTTTTTGCTCACTTTCCTAGCACAATGTTGTGATTTCTTCAGGAAGACATGAATAACAAAATTGAAAGAGGAGTAATTTGCATTGCGGGTATTTTTTCCTATCTTTACTAATTCTTGCTAATAGACTTATGTTAGTTTAAGTGCTTCTCTGCTCCAATAAGCATAAAAATCAATGCTATTTTGTGTATGTATAAATATGTGTCCAACAAGGTCCAAAGTTTGCTGCTACCAGAAAATGTACTCTTTAGTCTACTAGCCTAGAGGATCCAGAGGCAATTTTTATCCAAAACTATCATCAACTCCGTTGTTTTCATTGGCAAAATTTATTTGAGAGTTTGGCTGTTAAGGATACAAAGTGAGATCAGTCTACATCTTCCAGGAAGAAGAAATGTCATTGCCGGTGGCACACAGTTAGCTGTGCAAAAGGAGCTGGTGGCTCCTCATTCCCTAATTCCTACAATTCCGGGAGACCTTGGGATTGCAAAGCAGTTTTCTGTGTTTTTGTTTATTGAAAAAAAGTTGGTGCACGCCTTTAATCTAAGCTTGCTGGAGGCAGAAGCAGGAGGATCACAATGAGTTCAAGGCCAGCCTGCTCCAAACAGTGAATTCCAGAAGAGCCAGGATTATTATACAGAGAAACCCTGTTTTAAAAAACCAAAAAGAGAAGAAGAAAAACTAACTTCACATTTTATTTGTACCTGTCAAATCTGTCCAACTTTCAAAACAATATTTAGCTATACCCCATTTTACTATAAAATCTATTTGCTTTTAAAATATATATTAAAATATGTATAAATTGTTCCTAGTGTAGAGAAATATTTAATATATTTGTTATTATGTATTTCATACTTATGTTTTAAATGATCTGGGTCCAATATTCATTTCCTGGTGGTAGTGGTTTTGTTATGTTCAGCTTAGCTTTTATTTTTTGTGATTCTAATGCAGCCCCCAGTAGGTGCTTGACCCCGGAGTTACATCTCACCCTCATGTGCAGTCATATGAGTTATTTTCAAGATAATATGTTCTGTGTTACACATATGGTGATTTTGGTATTTTCTTAATACAATGACTGATGGCCATAACCAAATGGCATTCAACCATCAGGGGACAGAAACCATCAGGACTCGAGGGGAAGATGTTTTAACCTAGTCATGAAGATCCAGGAAGAGTTAGCCAAGGGCAGGGGCTCTAGGAAAAGAGAAGGAAGAACCTGTGGGTGCTGCAATATATGTGCAAAATCAACATTGCCGGAGAAGCTGCGTCATAAAGCATCTTACAAATTTGCTAGTGTTTGAGTGTTTTTCATCTTAGTAGCAATGGGGATGTCCATTTAAGCTGTTTTCAATCAAAGAATATGATGTTCATATTAAGTTTATTTGTAAAGATTTTTTTTGAAAGCAATATGAAGAATTTAACCGAGGGGAAAAAAAACAAACAAAAGTGGGCATCATGCTGCACTCCATTGAAAAACGAAAAGTGGGCATCATACTGCACTCCATTGAAAAACGACGACTGAATTAACAAAGGTGGTGACCGCGATGATGAGACAGGATACAGAGCATGTGGACTAATTTGTTGTGCAGGATGAGGAAGAGAGTGAGTATTAAAGACACAATGCTCAAGAACTACTGGTACCTAAGTTTGTGTTTTGAGCATGTGGATGAATTGGAAGGTCCTTTTTACAATACAGGGAATGCAGAAGGAGATGGAGGTTTGGGGAAGGTTATTATTTTTTATTAGCCTGAAGATGTTGGATTTTAAGTTTCTGTGGGGAGAGCCTGGTGAAGACATTAAGTGATTGGCTATGAGCCTGGCTGGCAATTCAAGCCATAGAATAACGGAATTTGTGATTTAGATGTCGGAAGATGCCAGTGACCTAGAAAGTCAGAGAGGGACAGAGAAAGAAGGGAGTGAGGGCGTTTAGGCATAGGGATTAATGGGACACATGGCACGCTAGGAAAATGACAGAGCCATAGCTGAGAAAAATCAGGCTGTTGAGTGTAAGATGCAAACCGGGATGGATTCCTTAGATGAGGGACTGAGGAATCGGCTTTATTCTTTAGTCAATATGAACCATTTGATGATTTGAGCTGGGAAGACCATTTGCAAATAAGTCACTAAGAAGATTTAGGTAGAATATGGATTGGAATGGGAATGCAGAGACCATCAAAGAGGTTTCTAAGATTGACATATTGAGATTTAGAGATGGGGGCTTCGGAAGTAAAAAGTGTAGATGGGAGAGGGGGCTGTGAAAATGGTCGTGTTATGGAATATTCCTTTACACTGTGTGAAGATGTCTCACTGTGGTTGGTTTAATTAAATAAAAAAGCTAAATGGTCTATAACTAGGCAGGAAGTGTAGGCAGGACTTCTGGTCAGAGAGAGCTCTGAGGAGAAGAAAGGTGGAGTGACCAGACCGGCATGGAGAGAGAGCATGGAGAGGAGACAGGAGGTGCAAGACGGAAGAGACGGAACGCCACATGGCAGAAGATAGATTTTAAGATATGGATTAATTTAAGTTATAAGAGCTAGTTGAGACAACCTAAGCTAAATAAAGGCCAAGCTTTTATAATTAATAAGAAGTCTTCATGTCATATTTTGAGGACTGGCAGTCCAAAAAAGCCTGCTACGTGGAAATGTCACAGTTGCTTCTGAGTGGAGACGGCAAGAACTAGGAAAGAAGACGATGTTGAAAATGATGATAGATTTGGAGTGGAAGAGAAAGTCACAAGACCCTGGTTTGGGAAAATATGTAAACTCCTGTGGGTATAAAGTTATGGTTTATTTCATGGAATTATAATTAAACTTTGTATATCAGTGTATTTTATTTTTAGAGTCTTTTCTTACCGCTTTTGTGCGTCTGACGTGTATGCGTGCAACTGAATGATTTGCACCTGTGTGTCAGTGTGGCTACATGTAGGCCACATTTGTATAGAGGCTGGAGGATAACCTCAAGTATTGACCCCACCTTCCACCCAGCTCCAGGTGGCTTTGGGGATCCGAACTCTGGTCCTTGTGCTTGCACAGCAAGCACTTTC
Source organism: Ellobius talpinus (assembly GCA_001685095.1). Classification (NCBI taxonomy): domain Eukaryota; kingdom Metazoa; phylum Chordata; class Mammalia; order Rodentia; family Cricetidae; genus Ellobius; species Ellobius talpinus. Next base: position 33,179 of record LOJH01002018.1, read on the forward strand.
GCCCACTTAGCCATCCCTCCGGCCCATTTTGTTTGTTTTGAATTTTTCAAATTTCACCCCCGATGCAGACCAGATGACACTGTCTTTGCAGAACAGTGTAAGAACGACAACCAAAGGCAAGGAAATTCATTCTAAAATAAAGTTGAATGAGAGACCTCAGTCTCCCTGCCAAGAGATGGCCAGTCACCTTTGCCAGGTTGGCCAGTGTGAGGAAACCCAAGAATGCAATGCAGCCATCATAGTTGAATCTAGAATCTGGGCGGTTGGCCTTTGCAGAAATCAGCAGAACCCTGGACGCAGAGAAGATGTGGAACATTTCCCTAGGGACTGCCAGGGCACGAGTGCTTCTTCGCTGGTATCTTTGAAGTCCGTAAAAACAAATCCTGGACGTATCCCAAGAAGAGGCCGATGCAAATTCAAGCAAATCAAGAAGGCTAGATGCTGTTTCCACTTAAGTAGCAGTCTGTTCCGGGGGATCATGGGAAGTATTGTCATGGTCTTTTCTGGTGGTCCTCGCCAGTGCCGTGGTTTTATGGAAGTTATGGTTTTGTTCAGCAGAGTCAATTCTCCCTGCCAGGCTGCTAGCGAAAGCTATTTCCCTCCGGTTGCCTTGCTTCAGACAGTCTACAAATGCAGTGTTTTTATAGCATGACTTCCATCTTTAGTGTTTACACTCCAGGTGAAGCTTCTCGTTTGGCGTCTGAGAACGTGAGTCTGTTGATTTTGTTTGCCGCTTTTTGTAAGGGACTCAGTCGTCCTCCCCCACCCTCCCCAAGAAAAAACTGTTTGAATTCCCAGTGAAAAGAAAGACAGGAGTCCCCAGCCTGTCGACCTAGTGTGAAGATGCTTTTTAAAACCCTGGCAATTGAGAACTGCTTATAATATGGAGATTAGACATTCTGTCTCCAGTTTGAGAACAGGGCTGGCATCAGCTAAACAGGCAACTGTGGGTCTCCCTGCCTGCCTTCCTGGGGCCAGAGAAAGGCCCCAAAGAAGCAGCTGCCAGCAGAGGAGTGGGAGAAAATGGGAAATTGATTTGAAATAGGATAGGAGAAAAAGCACAAGACTGAATTTAAGAATTTTTCAAATATTCCCTTTTTAGGCATAGGCAGTTGCTGCCTCTGCAGATGAAGGTAATCTTTTAGTTCTTCCCTTGCGAGGGAAGAAAGGCGTTGAACCTGCAGGTAGTTCATGCAGCCGAAGGACCTGAAGTCGGTTTATTTCTTCATAATTGGAAGAAAATTGATATGGATTAGCGCTCTACTTTATTTTACTATTCATCTTGACCTCTTGGAAATAAAGAGTTGAATATTATAAACATTCTAATTTTAGAACGAGGAAAGCAGGTTTTTTCCCCTACGAGGTATAATGATATTAATTTAAATCTCATGGTAATCAGAGGAGGCCGGGCGGCTTCGCGTTTGACTGTGAAGCTGGCAAGGACTCTAATTTTCTAATGACAGCAAATCTCGCCTCTCCCGATGCCTGTAGGCACATCTTACCGCCTCCCTCTGTGTCTTTGCTTAAGGAGGCACCATATTAACAATGTTTAGAATCACTAATAAGTAAGGGATCTGTTTGCCTTACACAAAGGAGTGTGTGGCCAGGTGTGTAACGCTATGAATATAAAATGAACAAGTGTCCGCCCCTGTATAGTGCCACCCTGATTCTGTGGCAGGAAAGACCTAGAGCAGAGAGGGGTAGGTTTCCATTGGGGCCTGACATGGGGCGATACTGTGAGATCTCTTTGGGCAGGAAATGGATAATGCATTCAGCCTTCAGTTATGGAAAGATTCCTATTAGTAGAGCATCATCGAGGCCTGTGGACCCCTGGGATTGGAAACAGCTGACGTCTTTCTATCCACCCACGACAAAGTAGCCTCATCCTTCCCACCAACAGTGTGGTCAGCCAGCACTTGATAATGTAGTTCACACACAGATTGTCACCCATCTTGGCTCCTCAAAACTTTGCCAATGCTGTTCTTTGAAGGAGAAAACATAATTTCTCAATTTTTTTTTTCAGTTCTGGGGATTGGATCAAAATTGGATTTTGTGCATTCTAGACAAGAATCCCACCACAGAGGGCCTGGTCGGCAGCCCAGTGGCGGAGAGCACTTGCTGTACTTTCAGGGGGCTGTAGTTTGATAGCCAACACCCACATCAGGAGGCTCACAGTTGCCCGTGACTCTAGTTACAGAAGATCTGATACCTTCTGGACTTCACGAATACTCATATACTTGTGAACTCATGTGTGCTCATACATACACACACAAATACACATACATGCACACAAACACACAAACACACACAGAGCAATAAAATAAATCTTAGATAACAAAGAACTCTGCTACTGAGTTCTACCCCCAGCTCTCTTGCTTCTTATGTGCAATATGGTTGCTGGTTTTCACCACAGAAAGTTAACACAGGAAGCAGAGTAAAGACAAACCTAGGTGTTTTGAATGGCCATCTCCATTTAGAAGTCTACATTCAGAAATGGCTAATAGGGCCCTTTACTCTTCAAAAACACAATAAAACCTTTATCTGAAATTTATACTGGATAGACTACTCAAATAAACAAATTAAACAGTCACACGCAAGAGACAGAATGGGATAGGAAAAGAAGAGCCTTCAGGAACTAGTAATACTGTAGCAAACCAGAGGGTGCTGGGGACATTGCTCAGGGGCTGAACAGTTGCCTAGTGTGTGAGACCCACGTGTTTTATCCCCATGCAGCAAAACCCAACAAAAACAACAAAACAGCAATAACAACAAATGAAATTGAGTCAGGAATGCTGGTAAATGCTTGTAATGCCAGCAACTGGGAGTTGAGACTGGAAGATACAGAGTTCAAGGCCAGCCTTGGCTACTTGTTTCCAGTTTCAATGTGGGATACCAGTGGCTCGGGGAGGGGAGAGGGAAGGAAGGAAGGATGGGGAGAAGGAAAATGGATGACTGTTTAAAGGATGAATGCAAAAGTCTCGGAAGACCCTTTTTGCAGAGGGAAAAGTATAGATCAAGACAGCCAACATCATAAATCAAGGTGGAGGATTTCTTGACTTCTGGAGATTTGTGATGTTTCTTCCCACCATTCATTTTGTCATTTCAAGGTGATATTTACCATATCTATATGTAAAAATTAATTTTTTTCTTTGAAAACATTTTTTTAAGATTTTGTTGTTATTATTTTTTAAAATATTTATTTATTATGTATACAATATTCTGTCTGTGTGT
>LOJH01002019.1:0-12793 GCA_001685095.1 Ellobius talpinus
AAGGGCCAAGGCAGTTTCTTTATTAGCCAATGAAAGTAACACGTAGACAGATGATCCACCTCCATCAGGTTTTCAACAGGCCATTCTTGTCACTGCACTCCTTTCAGTCACTTTCTTATGTTCTCAGCCTTTTCCAAATATGCCTTGATTTACCTTGTCAAATCAGGTTCCATGCTAACCTTGCCTTCAAAGGCAACTCTAGCAATGAATCTCTTACAGGTGTGTCCAACCTGAAGTCCATGGGCCATATAGTATATCTATGAACATGATCTAACACATTTGTACATGACAGTGGCCAAAGATTGGGCATGTCCCCTGGGTCTGGTGCATTAGTAATTTTAGACTAGCATTAGATCATTTGCTTCCTGAACATAGTTTGCCTTGACTTGTGTACAGTATCACCTGTTGTAGTTGGAGAAATCAATAGTGTATTTGACATTCAAAGTGGATCAGTTCACATTCTCCTGTACAGAATAATTTTCAGTATTATAAGATTAAAAGAAAGTAATAATAGCCAGTGCAGAAGGTTGTATGTGCTGTGTGCATACCTGTAACCAACACTAACACTCACTGTAAGGAGATGGGGCCGGAGGAACATGAGAACAGGCCAGCCTGGACCACATAAGATGCTAACTAACATCAAAACCAAAATGGGGCTGGAGAGATGGTAGTTCAGTGGCTAAGAGTACTTACTGCTCTTGCAGAGGGCTCAAGTTTACTGACACTGCAGAAGTGTGGGCATATGGTGATGACTAAATTGATGGAGCAGCCCTGCCATACGCTTCCACTTGTTGTGTCTCACCCCCTTCTTAAGTGTTTGATCTCCTTTGCAGGGAGAATTAAGGGGTGGCTCTGGGACCCTTCTATTTTCAGTGGGTGTGTTCAATGTGTGTATGGCTATAAGTGAAGTCTGTATGCCAATAAATGGCACCATTCTTCAACTAGATTCCTTTGTATTCCCTGTACTTGCTTTCTGATAGCCTGCATAGGCATGACAAAGCAAAGAGAAGCTAGATTTTGTTGTTATTGTTCATCATCTCTTCCACACTTGGCTTTCTGAGCAAGTGACACCACCATCTTCCAAGAAGTGCATCTGGTTTGTTACCAAGTAGGGTTTAGTCTTTCAAAAGAAATCTTTTCCATGTTTTAAGGAACTGGAAATGTATTCATTTGGTACCAAATCACATTTCTCAAAAATTAGTAATTTTCCTACTCAGAAAAGAAATATCTTAATCCCTTTTTCTCTAAGTAAAATGTCACCTGTAGGTCAAGTTTATGAAGGGCCAGGTAGTAACACTGGGTTTTGTGGGTTTGTGTTCTTTATTTATTGAAGCCAATCAGATTCCCATGTTTTTGCATCAGGAAAGCAGCCATCAATGGTCCGAAAAGAAGTGGAGAGGATTGTATAAACAAACAACTTTGTTTATAAAGTAGGGGTACTTTTTGTTTACGTGTAAGTGTGTGCATATGTCAGCTGAGTCAGGAAGAGGGCATCTGATCTCCAAGAACTGGCGTTAACAGGTAATTGTGAGCTATTGGGAATGGGAACTCAAGTCCAGCCCCTCAAACATGTTTTCATTTTGAGACAGGGTCTCACTATGTAGATTAGACTGACCTCATTCAGTTTGCCTCTTCCATGCTAGGATTAAAGGCGTGTATCATCCCACCTGGTCCTACCTTGATTTTGACAGCCTTGGACTGGGGCTTGGATCCTCAGAGTAGTAGGCTAGACTGGTGTCTAGTGAGCCCTAGGGATCTACATGTTTTCTGCCCCNGATTCTACATGCTACTTTGCCTGTTTTTTTTACATGAGTGCTGGAGAATGAACTCAGGCTTGTGGAACACTTGACTGACTCCCCAACCCCTCTTTTGGGTTTTTGTACTTTTGAGTGTAGTAAGAACTGAGCCTCAAAAAAAGTGTTTTCTCTGGGTTGAAGATGTGGCTCCATAAGAGTGTTTCAACATTTAACTTCCCTGTGTATTCCCTGAGGGTAGAGACTATTATCTCTGGCATCTTCAAGGCCCTGGCTCATACATGTGGAACTATACAAGGGTTGGTCTAGGTTGGGAATTCTCTGTCCTATGGATTTGACACTCATCATATATTCCCAGGCTGGCCTAAAACTTTCTTTGAAGTTGGAGGATGACCTTGAACCCCCCCCCATTCTGGTTTATAAGCCTGTGCCCTTAGGCACAAGTTATGTGGTACTGGAGATTGATTGCTTAGGGCTTCATGCTAGGCGAACACTTTACCGATCTACATCCATAGAACCCTTTGTTTTAATCTTTGTATCAGAAATGTGTATAAACTGACCCAGCAGGAGGGTAGTCACTACAATTTCAAGGCCAGCTTAGGATGACTAGTAGTAAGACTGGGAGCTGGGGAAAGGAGAAAGAACACTTAACTTCCCTGCCTGCCATCGTGTTTCTGTACAGTTAGGTTTGGTGTGGTGGTGTATCTCGGTGAGAGACTGACCTTGCTAAGGACAGAAAACTAGAAATGAAGTGAAAATATCTGACTGTGGAGTCTCACTTCTGTAACTGCTAATCAGTCACACAGCCTACCCTGTTTTAATTGACCCTTCATCCATCTGTAGATGTTTATTTTTATCAATACATAGATGAATTAGTGTGTTCATTCTAGTTCCTAGGAAGACATTTGGGCTAAACGGTTCAGCACACAGGTCTCAGGGTTAGGCTTGAGTTTATACCCGACAAATAAAAATGTTTCATTTATATTTTGTCTTTTTACCGGGTAAACTGCACAAAGCCTGATGACCTGAGTTCAGTCCCGGGGTGGGGTGGGGAGAGAACAGTTGTCTTCTGACCTCCACACACATCTCCCCATGTGTACCTGTGTTTTGTATGCACAGAACCTTTTTTTAAACACCCCCAGGTAAATTGCTTAGTTTTACTGTGACTCGGTTTCTTCTCTGCAAAATCAATGAGGATAGTAATTTGCCCACTTCATAGGGAATATGTGTAATGATGAAGGTAGTGCAATACATAAACATTGAGTAAAATGTCACTGCTATTATGTCAGATTTCTAGTGTTGATTTATGTTTTCTCAACTGAAGAATGGGAATAAACTGTATGAGGTGGTGTCTCACACCTGTAATCCCAGTACTTGGGAAATGGAGGCAGGAGTTCAGGCTAGCTTAAATAAATGGGTAGGGATGAGGCTCAGCAGCTGAAAGTGCTCGCCGAGAAAGCTGGAATGATGATCCCTATTCATTATGAAAGGAAAGAACCTACCCCTAAAGGTTGACCTGTTTTTTCGTTGTTGTTTTGTTTTGTTTTTTGGTGTTTTTTTTTTTTTCTTTTTTAGTTTTTCGAAACGGTTTTTCTGTGTGACAGCCCTAGCTGTCCTGGAACCATATCTTGTAGACCAGGCTGGCCTCAAACTCACAGAGGTCCATCTGCCTCTGCCTCCCGAGTGCTGGGATTAAAGGCGTGCACRACCACTGCCTGCTTGACTTGTTTGTTTTTTCAAGATAGGGTTTCCGTCCTAGAACTCACTCTGTAGACCTTGAATTTAGAGATCCGCTCGCCTCTGTCTCCCTAGTGCTGGGATTAAAGGCGTGTACCACCACCGCCTAGCAAATAGGATTTTCTTTAAACAAAATAAAACATGTTTTTATAAAAACAATTGTGGGAGGTTAGACAGGTGATTGATTTTTGTGTCTCCTTTGTTTTTCCTTGCTGGGAGTGATTGAACTTTAATGATTACTAGACTCTAAGAGTGTTCTTTTTTCTTTCCTGTACTAATTTATGAAATAGATAAAACAGCAAAACTGAGACATGGGAGAAGCCAATTAGACAAGAAAGGTAAACCAAGAGAGTGTGTGACAGTACACTAATGGAGAGCTAGCTATTCCTGGTAGGCTAAGACAGTACACTAATGGAGAGCTAGCTATTCCTGGTAGGCTAAGTCAGAGCTCCAATGTGAAGAAGGTCTTTGGGACTTGACATTGAAGGTTTGGGTGACCCAGGAGAAAAATCAGGAGTTCAAAAGTTAGAGAACACAGAATGAGTGGTTGAGAAGTTGAGGCAGTAGCTATAGTTATTTTAAGATTCCATTGAAAGCTATTTTCATATTCAGTGTATTTTTCTAGTTAAGATGATCAATCTCATGTGTTTCAGATGAAAAAAAAGATATTGACCATGAAACGGTGGTTGAAGAGCAGATCATTGGCGAGAACTCACCTCCTGATTATTCCGAATATATGACAGGCAAGAAACTCCCTCCTGGAGGGATACCTGGCATTGACCTCTCAGACCCTAAGCAACTGGCAGAATTTGCTAGGTAAGTTACAAGAACTTTACTTTTTTTCTGTTATAGGAAGTGTGTGAATCTTGCCAGCTGTATTCTTTGTTTCCAAGTGACAGTGACGGTTTGTATTCTTTCTAGAGGGACACTTCTGAAAACAAAACAGCCACTCTTGATTTTGATAATAGCTAATGCTGTTAATGTGTGAAGGGCAACATTCTAGGTCTTTGCAGACTATGAGATGAGGCAGATACTCTTTGGTTCCACAACTGGTGTTGCTGTGAAGTTAAGGAAGTTGCGCATGATTTGTTTTGAGGTCGGTGTGCACATCACCTCTGTGCCTCTTTGTTGGTCCAAGCGTGTTACAGTGTGTCCAGGTTTATCCTGGATGCTTTGATCACAGCAGGGATTTCACCAGTTCATAGATAACGATGAGTGTAACTCCTGGTATTATCTTAATTTAAGTTGGAACTTATAGCTGCCCAGGCTGAGCAGTCAAGATCTGTACTCACTGATATTTGTTTGTTTGCCTGAAATAGGATGAGTTCCTGCAGAAGTCTCTGGTATTTATATTAGTTAGTTTTTAGTGTTGTAGGCAGTTTTTATGAGGACATGTTGGTGTGGGGGTAGGGGACCACAAATATGTAACATCTTAAGTAAAATGGAATTTCTAATAGTCCAGCATCTTCTCTTGCCCAGGGTTGAGCAGAGCCCACTGCTTTCCAGATTTTGTTACCATTTGTATTTCTGGTATAGTTACTAGAATCAAATATTAAGCATCCTTCCCTCCAAAAGCTACAAATAAAGATTGAGTTGGCAATGAAGTATAGTTTGGGGGCATACTGAACCAAATACTATGCCTGAGTTTAATATTGTGCTCTTAAAGTTAACCAGCTCTTTCTTGATGCTTAGAATTGGGTGAGGACACAAAAATGGAGTGGGGTTAGAGACATTATGGAAGTTCTAAAAAGGGAAGTTTGGGGAAATCCTTATGTTTAGAGAGTAAAAGGAAGCAGTGAGAGTAGAAGAGAATCATTTGAAATCGATATGTGCAGCAGCGTGACTGCCAATGAATAGCCTTCTAGAAGACCAGGGGAGGGAGGAATCCAATCTCCACTATACATTGCATCACCGCTTCAGCATCAGGAAAGAGGACTGAGGAAAGAATTTGAAGAGAGAGAAGCTATAGGTTGTGAGCTGTACAGCTTAGGCACAGGTGACTCTTGGCATTGCTTTGATCCCTTCCCCCCACAATATCTCAAAGCACCAAAGATAAAGGACCTAAAGCCCAGGGAGAAGACCACTTACAGAGAATGATGTCATGGATGCCACGCTAGGTGATGAGAAGACAGTACTTGGTGTTTTAAGAGGAACACTCCCTGTTAAAAGTCTTTATTTAGCCCAGGGCCTTGTGCATGCTTGACAATGCTGCTGAACTGCAGCCGAACCCTCAGCAGTCTTTCTTTTACAGTCAGCTCTTAGGACTTTGGTTCTGTATTAGAATTGGGTGTTACCTTGCTCACTTTGCTAGTATGAAAAAAAATTAAAAAAAGTTTGGCACCAAGGTGGACTAAGGATTGGACTCAGTCCCATTTTAGATTATATCCCTTAACCTACATGGACTTATTCGACAGTGGTGGTAGAGAGAAATATCTGAACCTACGTGCCCTGTTATTTTCATGTCTCCGCATTGTAAGACTGTATTGTCATCATGGAATAGGGTCTTCTGGAGGCCTTTAGCTGGGACTCTGACAATAGAATACCAAGTTTCACTGTTGATGGCCACATCATATGATCTCTGCCAGTTACGACGAAACTTGTTCTTCTGGTCTTCCTCTGGCCCTCTGTGCTATGATGGGGGAGCTACATTGCTCTTGGCTTATGGCTGCAAGTTCCTGTTTCTCTCTTTTCCATCCTGTGGCAGAATGGGTATGCTGTCCTGGACATGGAGCTGATCAAAGAATGTCTCAGACCTGCTACACTCCACCTAGACAAATAGACAGATGGAAGTTTAAAAAAATTACAGTGAATTTATTTGAGTCCTGTCTTTAAAGCTGAGGGGTGGGATCGCTCGTTTTTTAAAAGAAATGCTTGCCTTGCATGACGGAAACTCTAGATTTACCATGTAAGTCTGTAAGTTGACTGCTGTGTATCTGTTATCCAGTGCTAAGGAGAAGCTGCATAGTGAATTTGAAGCTAGTCCTGGGATACAACATGAAATGATGTCTTTTAAAGGGGGGGGTGCTGGGCGGTGGTGGCATACACCTTTAATCCCAGCACTTGGGGGCAGAGGCAGGCGGATCTCTCTGATTTCAAAGCCAGCCTGGTCTACAAAGTGATTTCATGAGAGCCTAGGGCTGCACATTGTGAATCCCTGCCCCCCCGCCAAAAAAAAGGTTTAGTCTTGATTTTGAGGTGGTGCCATGTGGGGGGTATTCTTTATACTTCACTGAGTTGCCTATTTAAGCTGGGGCCTGGTGAAGAAAGTTCTGTTTCCTAATTAAGTAGGCAGTTCTTTTTGTATATTTCCTTAGAGGTGCTGACACTGTGAAATCCTGTAGTCTAAGGTAGGTGTGGTGTGTGTGCACACTCCTTTAATTCCAGCACTTGAAAAGTAGAGGCAGGAGGATTGCAAATTCAAGGCCACGCTGTGCTTCCTAATGAGATTCTGGTGCTTGCAGAGTATAGCTGCATGGCAGCAGAGGCTGTCTTAGCAGCTTAAGTCCTGCCTGCTAGCTTTGGGCTAGTTTGTTGTGCATCAACTTAGTTGGGACTTTGGTTTAAACGGTGCTCTGTTAAAATTGTGTCTAGGAAATTGCTGTATGGGTGAGCTGGGGAGTCCAGTCTTCATGTTGGTGCTCCTTCCATGTGTGACAGGATGGTGTACCAGCCATGCTGCCCTCTAGTTTTATTAGAGTAGAAAACTATTAATGGTGCCTTTCTGTTTGTGCTGTTTTGTTTCAGTCTCTTGGTCTTTTGGTTGAAAGATAGTTCAGAATATCAGAACCTTATGGATTGTTCAGCAAAAGTGACATAATTTTAAAGAGTGAATTCATTTTGCTGGGTGTGGTAGTGGGTGTTTATAAATCTACCATGCAGGAAGCTGAGGCAAAAGGTTGACTGACTTAAGATCAGTCTGGACTTTGGGACCCTGTCTCCAAAGCCAAAGGAACAAAGAATGAACTTATTTCTAGCCACATGACCAATGGTAGTAGTGACTGTCACTACCCGGGTGTCTAGTGTGTGTTGTCTTTGATGCCTTGCATCTCTGTAGGGAGCATTGTGCCTGCTTACAGAGTAAGAAATTGAGGCCGAGAAGTTGAGTGATTTGTTCAAGGTCATGAAGCTAGTATAAGCCAACTCCAAGTCACATCCATCCTGTCGTCCTCATTGTGTCTGGGTCTGTAAAGTATCCCAGTCAGTGATAGAAAACACATCGAGGCTGGGGTGGGGTGGGAGTGGCTGTCATTCTTTACTTGCACAGCAGAGCTTCTCTGAGGGAAGACCTTCTCTGTTGCTATGGATGGTTAAGTCCTTCATTGATTCTGAGTCTTGGGTTTGTCCAATTGCATTGTAAATTCTCATTCTAAAATTAATACTGAATGTTAGCACACATTTTTGAAAATGATATTTTAAAGGGAAAAAAAAACACCACTGGGAATGGTGACATATCTGTGACCAGCACTTAGCATGTGGAAATCGGAAGGTCACAAGTTCAAGTCCAGTCCAGTGTTACACAGCAGGTTCAAGACCAGTCTAAGATGTGTCCAAGAACCTGTTTCTAAACACCCCGTTAAGAATGGAAAGAAAGTCAGGAGGCAAAGGCAGGCGAATTTCTGAGTTTGAGGCCAGTCTGGACCATAGAGTGAAATTCAGAATGGCCAGGGCTACACAAAGAAATCCTGCCTCAAACTAGATAGATAGGTAGGTAGGTAGGTAGGTAGGTAGGTAGGTAGATAGATTGATAGATATGATAGATAGATATGATATAGATATTCATGAGTTACTGCTCTTTCGTGCTGATCTAACCTCTAGGTGGCTCAGTAGCACCTGGCTACCCTACTCTGAACTGAACCCCAAACTTGAAGATTTACTGGCATTTAAAGCAACAGAGACTGGTGAAGATTACACATGTAATCCTAGCACTTAAGTGAAGACAGGCATTTGAGACCAGCATAGACTAGTTAAGAGCAGGCGCTTAAGTAATGGCTTGTTAACTGCCATATCTACTTAAAGTTTGTCTGCAGAGTTGGAATTGGGAAGAGTATTGATTATCGATCATCAGGCACTGTAGAAGCTTCCTCCTTTTCTAGGCATGGAAGGTTTGGCCAGGTTGCAGGGTTTGACAGTGTAGGGAGGGCCAGTTACCCTCTCCCCAGGTTTGAGTAGAAAGAGTAACCTGAGCCTCTGTTACTGTTACAAGTCACTTTGGTACACTGTTGTTAGTGTTAAGAGACCATTGGCTTAGTTATTGTTTAGATATCAACTTTCATGGAAGAGTATGACGTAGCAGAGGTAGGGATAAAAAGCTCTGTTTTCAAATTTTAAATCTTTTTTAGTTGTCTATGAATTTATTTTTTGTCCCTTGATCATACATAGGTTTGTAGAGAATGTTTGGAGAGAAAGTTTTCATGAAAACCAAGGCTGCTTGAGGAAGTAGCAGATGGGCAGGTTCTTTGTTGGCAAGCTGTGTAGATAGTAGCCTCACCTGGGGTTCTCCCAGCTGTCTTACTACCAAAGTTCTTTTCTCACGGAGAGCTCCCAAGCCACAGCCAGCAATTTAGAAATAAGATAGCTGTGGTGACAAAACCTTGTCTCAAAAACAAAGTAAAATTAAAAATTCTGTAAAAACTGTCATCTCCTATTACTACCAAAATAAATACTTTACAAGCAGTGTAAGTGGCAGTTCCTCACCAGGCACTGGTGGTGCACATGCCTTTAATCCCAGCAGGCAGGAGGCAGATGCAGGTGGATCTCTGTAAATTCAAGGCCAGCCTGGTCTAGAGTGAGGTCCAGGACAGCCAAGGTATTACAACCCCCCGTCTTGAGACCCTCCCCCTCCCCCAAAAAAGCAGCTGATGATTTAGGGTAACTTGCCATGATCCCACCCTGACTAAGTGATAAGTCTGAAGTTGTCAGAGTTGTTGATCTGTGTGGGGTTTTTCTTTTTCTTCCCCTTCTTCTACTTCTTCTTCTACTTCTTCTTCTTCCTCTTCTTCTTCNNNTTTTGCTAACGGGGTTAGGTGGGAAGAGCAGATGTTGGAGTCACACGATAATGGTGCTGATGGTGCCATTCTGAGCCGCACCAGCTTCTCAAGAGGCAGCGATGCAGCCTTTTGGAGTACCAGCACTTACCTAGGACGTTGGAAGAGCACCTCTTGCTCTTCTGGCTCAGCAGATTGGGCAGTTTGGTCCTTTCCCTTTGTGGAAGGGGAGCACCATGAGCTTAGTGTTGGTGCTACTAGGAGCAGTCTCGGGACTATTTGATTTATGCTTGTCTAGTGTGACCCACTCCTACAAATCTGTCTCTCTCTCTCTTTCTCTTTCTCTTTTTTTCAATAAGAATGAAGCCAAGGAAAATTAAAGAAGATGATGCTCCAAGAACAATAGCTTGCCCTCATAAAGTAAGTAATACGAGGGGAGTGTTGGTTAGTTGCTGCTTAGGCTTCAGACAGTTTGTAAGGAATATGTACTTTGATTTTCACTTTTGTAACTAAAACAGTGAGGAACTAGAATTTTTGGTTTATAAACACGAGACACTTAATTTTGTTTTGTTTAGTAAAGGACACTTAAATATGTTAAGTGGGGCTGCTGTATGGGCCAGTCAGTGTTCTTATTCTGTATATTGACTGTACTGTGTTAGGTCTGTTTGTTTTGGATCATTAACAAGTCTGTCTTAAGACAGTGGGTTGTTCTCACCCATAAATCTTTATGAGACTCTACGCTCATGACTGAATGAAACTTGAAGATTATGTTGAATGTTGCTAGAATAGACCAAATAAAAACTTGGTAATTTCTTTCAGTTTTCTTTTTACTCTGTTAATTGTGCTACTGGGAAGGTGCATAACCGTTTTCAAACGCAGCTCTGGTCTTTAAAGTAAAGGGGGGGTGACTGAAAAGCAGTTTGAGGTGTTAGGGGGTGGCGGTCAGTTTTCAAATTTGATTGGGCTTAAACAGGGAAAAAAGATATAAATGCTTAGAAACTAAAGGGAAGAAACCACTAATGGAATAAAGAATTTGCCAAAATAGCAGTTGAAGAACAATAAGCATGTTTTGATAGATGACTGCTGAAGACCATGTGCTGAAAAGTCTCTGTGCTCCTGGTAAAGGCTTGTAGTGTGGAGGTTTAGGGTGCATGGTGGCTTTTATCAGAGTCAAAATTAAGATGCATTTGAAAACTGTTATGCCATAAGTGCCGAGATCTCTTTGCTTCTCTGTATAAATGGGAGCTGAAGCTAGAGGTCAAGGTGGAAAACTGGCTTTCCCCTCCCTTTTGCCTGTGAAGCTGTCTAGTGGTGACCTGTGCTGTCCTTCTGTCATGCTGTCTCACCATTTCCCCACTCACTCCATCATGGGCAACAACTGCAGAAGAAATTGTTGAGGACATGCTGCTCTCGGGCACCACACATCCATCTGCCTCCCCCGCACTGGTATCGCTTTGCCTGCCTCTTCCTTTTCCCAGTGTCTCACCAAATAAATTTCTTCTGTAGTTGCCATTCCTTGGAGACCCTCTTGCTTCTTTCTCTGTCAAGAAGGGGAAAGAGGCAAAGAGAGAAGAGGGAACAGTAGGCGATGGAGAATGACAGCCCATTGTTGCTGGGGCCCACCAAAGGTAGTGGTGGACTACCGTCATTTTAACTCCGTTTATTTCTCAGTGCTTCTGTTACTTCATCTGGGGACTAGTTGGGTGAGGCAGCTGTGGTATAGCTGGAAGCCAGGGTGCTGGGTTCTACTCCCAGCTTGGCTGGCTTCTGCTAATAGTGTGACCTTGGGCAAGTCTACTTCAGTACATCTCTAAGCCTCAGTTTCCTCATCTGTAAAGCACGGGTTTGCCATAAAAAGGCCTTTTTCTCAGCTGTCTGATTTTTTTCTTTTACTTTATTTATTTTTGTCTTAACTAGCCTCAAATAGCTTAATGTTCTGTAATGCTAATGCTAAGTAAAGTTAAAGGGGGGCTGGGAAGGTTGTTTGCTGTAAAAACATCAGTAAAAGCTGTTGAGTGATTGAGTCCTTTCTCACAGTTTGCAGTGTGAACCACTAAGCTTCTTTTCTCTGTTTTAAGGGCTGCACAAAGATGTTCAGGGATAACTCTGCTATGAGAAAGCATCTGCACACCCACGGTCCCAGAGTCCACGTCTGTGCAGAATGTGGCAAAGCGTTCGTTGAGAGCTCAAAGCTAAAACGACATCAGCTGGTTCATACTGGAGAGAAGCCCTTTCAGGTAGAGCCAGTTCCTATTCCCCAAACTGCAGGTTAGGGTACTGGGCAGGGTGGTGATGTTATGCAGATGGGGGTTGGTGGACTCTTATTCCCATTCCTGGTATGGCTACTTGAAGGTCTGCCTGAGTTCCTGGTGACTGAGTGTTGGATACTGGGTGGTGCTGTCTGTTGAGAGAAACAGGATTATGTGAGAGTAAGCCCATACTAAATTTCTAGTGTGTTCACAGAGATTCAAAGGTCCCATGTTTTGGAAGTGAATAGTATGTTGAATTACTGATGGAGTGCTTATGAGGTGCTGTGGCTACGTGTGCCTCAGGTGACGCTCAGTGCTGCTTATAGAAGTGAATGAGTCTGTAATAATTCTTTGTGACAGTTGGCATCATTAAATGTCTTAATCATTGTATTCTACTTTCTGGGGTGTCTTCAGACATACTAGAGCTTTAGACTGGCACTTAGCACAAGAGCTAGCCATGGCTAGCTTGTAGTGTCAGAGATCCTTCCCTGTCTGTCAGTTCTAGAATATTCCCAGAAGGTTCTCCAGGGGAGGAAGGAGACCAGCTCAGTAGAATAATAGGTGGTTCCATCCAAGCAATGTGCTATTGACCCCTAGGGTCTGGTCCTAGCTGACAAGTGGTTTGATGTCTGGTTTTTCCTTGACAGTGCACATTCGAAGGCTGTGGGAAGCGCTTTTCACTGGACTTCAATTTGCGCACGCACGTGCGAATCCATACCGGAGACAGGCCCTATGTGTGCCCCTTCGACGGTTGTAATAAGAAGTTTGCTCAGTCAACTAACCTGAAATCTCACATCTTAACACACGCTAAAGCCAAAAACAACCAGTGAAAAGAAGAGAGAAGACCTTCTCGACCACGGGAAGCATCTTCAGGAGTGTGATTGGGAATAAATATGCCTCTCCTTTGTATATTATTTCTAGGAAGAATTTTAAAAATGAATCCTACACACCTAAGGGACATGTTTTGATAAAGTAGTAAAATTTAAAAAAAAATACTTTAATAAGATGACATTGCTAAGATGCTCTATCTTGCTCTGTAATCTCGTTTCAAAAACAAGGTGTTTTTGTA
>LOJH01002019.1:21642-33399 GCA_001685095.1 Ellobius talpinus
GACCTTTGGAAGAGCAGGCAATGCTCGTAACCTCTGAGCCATCTCTCCAGCCCCAGTTTTTTTTAAGATCTATTTATTTTAGGTATATGATTGTTTTTTAAAGATTTATTTATTATGTATACAACATTCTGCCTCCATGTATTTTGACACACAAGAAGAGGATGCCAGATCTCATTACAGATGGTTGTGACCCACCATGTGGTTGCTGGGAATTGAACTCACGACCTGTGAAAGAACAGCCAGTCCTCTTAACCACTGAGCCATCTCTCCAGCCCATATATGAGTGTTTTGCCTACATTTATGTCTTAAACCATATACCTGATGCCTGCAGAGGTCAGAAGAAGGTGTCAGATCTGGAAGTGGAGTTACAGATGGTGGGAATTAAACCAAGATCCTCTGCAATAGCAGAAAATTCTCTTAACCCGGACTGCCTCTCCAGCCCTTATTTTTGTTTTATATTAACTTGTTGTGGAATATTATTTTAAGACGTTGCATTTGTTTATGCTGTGGAATATTTAATGATGCAAAGATGTGCTGCATTCTTTTATGTTTCATTTGTTTAACTCTGAGAAGCTGTGTTCTTGTGCTTGTCTGAAACACCTGATTGGTCTAATAAAGAGCTGAATGGAAGATAGCTAGGCAAGAGAGAGAAATAGGCAGGGCTGGCGGGCAGAGAAGATAAATAGAAGTCTGGGAAGAAAAGGAAAGAGAGGAGCAGAAGAGGAGGAGAAGACATCGGGGGCCAGTCAGCTACACAGCTGGCCATGGAGTAAGAGTGAAAGTAAAATATGCAGAAATAGAGAAAAGTAAAAGCCCAGAGGCAAAGGTAAAAGTCGAGAGGCAAAAAGTAGAGGGGATAATTTAAGTTGCAGAAAGCTGGTAAGAAGCCAAGCTAAGGCCGGGCATTTATAAGTAATAATAAGCATCGTGTGTTTATTTGGGAGCTGGGTAGCAGGCCCCCAAAAGACAACAACAGAAAACAACCAACTACATTTCACTCTCATTACACTTCACACGTCACACAACTATACATTTATGGCAGAACCCAAGAGGGCTAAAGAGGTTTCTAGTTTAAGCAGGGCTGTACAGAAGGCAGAGACACTGACACAGGAAGAGGCTATCGGGGACCACATGAATCTTAAGAACCACAAGTGCAGGCCTGTGTGGTGGCTTTTGAGGTGGCCTGTGAATTGGGTGGGTTCGAGTGGAGGTCAGAGGAAAAGTTGAAGGAATTGACTCCTTCCTCTCTGTGGGTTCCAGGGTTTGAACTCAGGTTGATAGGTTTGGCAACAAGCACCTTTCCTCATTGAGCCATCTCATTAGCCAAGTGCTCATTTTATAGTCCCAGGTTAGCTGGTTCCATCCAGTGTGATTCATGTCTGGTACTTCTGATATGACTTGATATTGTGCCCTTCTGATACGCTGGCCGTTGGTGTTGACTTGTGCTTCCAAAATGTGGAGTCATTCTCAGCATGTACACTCAAAACTGAGTAAATTAGGTCAAAGCTGTGGTGTTTATAAGATGAAGTAGCTGAAGGCCAAGCCCTGCCTGCAGACTGTCATCCCCTACATCTCTGTGACTCCAGCCCTCTGATGGCCCAGGTTGGTCTCTAGGACACACTACCCTCCTCCTCCTTTTTCCACCTCTAGGTGTGGACTGTCTCTTCTCACTTAGCTGTTGGCTAACATACTCCTAGGTCCCTTTCAGCTATTGCTCTTCCTCCATAACAGACAGTTCCTAATGACTCTGAGACCCAGGTAGGTGTGTTAGTCTAAGAACATTCTGAACTAGTAGTGTGTGCTTTTAATTGCAGCACCAGGGAGCATCCGTGGATAGCAGTCATCACCTTAAGTGGGAAGTCAAGGAACAGTGTCTTTCAGAGCTGTGGGCTGGAAGCCTCTAAGGGGAATCTGGTAATTGAGGGAAGAACCTTAGCCACAGCCTGAGGGACCCGTGACAAAAACAAAGAACAGAATGTGTGTGGGGTTGGTGGCACCAGCCTGTCCCTCCACTATCTCAGGAGGCTGAAACAGGAGGATCACAAGCTCACAGCCTGCCTGGGATACAGACTAAGTTCAAAATAAAAGTATAAGAGGGCCTGAAGGTGTAGATGCATGTGGAAGACCCCAGGTTCAAACCCTAGTACTGAAAATAACCAGAACAAAACAGTAAGTGCTTCTGCCACACTTGACAGGGTGGAGCCGTGCAGAGACAGGACATGTCCTGAGACTGCAGGTGGCCCAGGAACTAGAGGATGATCTGAGTCAGGCCCAGCTTAAGGAAGCTGCTCCCTTCACACCCTCGGTCTGGGTTCTTCGCACACCACCTCCTTCCCCTATAAAAGCTGGCTGTGGTGACACAGGAGTCTGACCCATTTGAGGCCTGCATGGGCAGCATAACAAGACACTGTCTCGAGCACAACAAATAACTCTCATATAGTACTTACTAGATTAAGTTCAAGTCAAGGAGAAAATAATGTAAAACAAGTTTGGGCTTGCAAGATTGGATCAGCAGCCGATAAGGGCACCTTCCTCCAAGCTTGGTGACCTGAGTTCAGTCCCTGGAACTCAATATGGTTGAAGACAACTCCTACAGTTGGCTTCTAACTCAGACCCATGCGTCATGGCACACGTGTACTCCCAGCACTAACCACCACCACTCCTTCTAACCCAGATTTATTGTTGAGCCCATCAGACAGCTCTCGTGGTGGAAGTGGGGACCAGGCTCCATGTGATGTTACCAGTTTCTACTGTCTCAAGTTACTATTGAGGTTACCAATTCAGAGGAAGCCACAGTGCAGCCTCGAGTGAGTGGCTCCTGTCCATCACTCAAGAAAGGGGCTTATCTGTATTTGTGTCTTGTGGCCCTAGCATTGAAGGGAGGTGGCTAACTTAGTACAACAGACATGCTTGGAGGTGTGTGGAGTTGAGGATAACAGGGACCTTGAGTGCCCTGTGGCCCAAGCCCTATCCAGATTGCCCTTGGGAAGCACAGCCATTAGACTGAGAGAGGACCAGAGACAGTCTCCTGTATGTCTGCCCAGAGAGTATAATTTGTTTTCTTTTACAGTAAAGAGAGGAGGAAGGCCAGGGTGGGAGCCCCAGAGGGCAACCAGACACCCCTTTCTTTCCTCCTGTCCTTAGAAGCTGAATAAGCTTGATTTCACATTACTGGAGTTAGGTACTAAGGAGACATGGACAGAGCTGGGACGTAAGAATACTCTATACTAAGGAGACTTTGGGTCTCAGCCTGAGAAGAGCCTTAGGTGGCTATGGGGACTTCATGTGGTAGGCTAGGGAGGCCTCTTCCAGGACATTGTCCCTAATGCGGAGCTGGGCACTGTAGCGAGATATTTGACTACACTGTATAAAGATATGATTTTGTGATTTGTTCAATAAAAAACTAAAGGGCCAATAGCTAGGCAGGAGGTGTAGATGGGACTTCTGGACAGAAGAAGAAAAGCAGAATCGCCAGCTGGAGGCAAAAGAAGCAGGACATGCAGGAGGAGAGGTAACAGCCACGAGCCATGTAGCGACACATAAATTAATAGGAATGGGTTAGTTCAAGTTGTAAGAGCTAGTTAGAAACAAACCTAAGCTTGAGCCAAGCTTTCATAATTAATAAGAAGTCTCCATGCCATTATTTGGGTGCTGGCAGGATGAAGAAAGACTCATTACACTTGGCGCTCCAACACATGGCTCGACCATACCTGACAGAGAAGTCCCACCAGCCTGTGCTGCTGCAGTCACCATATGGGCCTCTCTGCGAGCATTCAAGAGTCGGCCGCCACTCACAGAGACTTCGCAAAGTGGGCTTAGCAACTTCCAAGAACTGGGCAGCACCGGCATGAGGCTAGGTACTCAGGGAACCAAGGAGGGTGGAATTGGCAGAGCAGCTGCCACCTAGCTGTTTAAGCTTTGGCTCACACGGTCAGAGATTGCTGTGCGCACTTAGTAAAACCAAGTCCAGGCCTAAAAAACCTCTAAATAGGTACAGAATGCTTTAAAATGTGCTTAAAAATGAGAAAATGGGTATAGACAATCAGAGGAAAAAAACAGTTTAAAAATACTAAAGTCTTTAAAGAAAGAGTAAAGTAATTTAAAAAATACATAAGGATGGGAAATACACAGGGCATTTGGATCCTGTATGGTGCTTTGTTGACTTTTAAGTTTTGAATGCTGATGAGTGAATGACAGCTGCTGAGAGACATTGGATTATGGGAGGGACTGCTGGATTAAACCAGCCTAGATACTTTTGAGATGTCTTGGCTTCAGAATGAAACTTGAAAAATATGTTGTTGCATTGGGGGAGAGGTTGTGCTGTGGGTTCCTTCAAAGTTAATTGAGATGAGATTTGACTGGGGAAGTCCTCCTGATAATCTTGACTACAAACACAAGGAACAAACGAAAAACTACAAGACAGTTGATGTATAGCTGATCCTTCAACCTGGAAACAGCTCGAGACTGGAGAAGAATGATAAATCCTGTTGGCTACAGAGTCCTCATGACTCATTATTATATGCCATCCTTTCATAAGGCATGGATAGACATTTATAATACAGTTTGGTTATACACACTAAACATAAAATTAACAAATTACTTTTACCTGCTCAAACAAAAAACCAACAACAAAATATCATCTTTAACTGACTTGTGCACACTGCACACTCCATATTGTATTAATGCAGATATACATGTTACCTTTAAAAGTTTGTGTATTTTCAAAAAATAAAAAAATAAAAGGACCAGGTATCAATAAAGACAAGTAGCCTGGGTGATCCAGCCTCTCAAAGTGCCTCTGTTGCAGTTTCCTCAGAGTTCTGCATCCAGAACAGCTTCAAGGCTGCTGGCTGAGATGGTCCAGCCTCACAGACTATTCTAGCCAGGACTGCAGATAAGCCTTGTGTCTTCCCATTCCACAGACTGGAGAACAAATGTTACAGCTAGTTTTCCGAGGAACTGACCATTATCTCAATTTCCTCAGGTTCCCTAAATGTGATCTTTCACATATAACAGGAAGCAGTCTAGAGAACACAATGCACACCAGGCGGTGGTGGCACAGGCCTTTAATCCCAGCACTTGGGAGGCAGATGCAGGTGGATCTTAGTGAGTTTGAGGCCAGCTTGGTCTACAGAACAAGTTACAGGACAGCCAGGACTGTTACACAAAGAAACCCTGTTTCAAAAGAAAAAAATACAGATTAGTTAGTCATCCATAATAAGCAAACCTGTAGTTACATTAGGTTTTCAAGGTTAAACAGATATATTTTAGATAGGTGATCTTCAAACACTTCCAAAACCTACAGAATATGGCATTTAAAATGTTTTAATAACATCAGGCTTTTCATGACAGTGAGATATATCTGCTCCTGGCAACCCCAATTTACTTCAAAAGAAGATGGGTATCAAAGAAAGAACCTCCATCTGAACTTTGCTTTTATTATGGTAAAGTTAACCAAGGAGCAAAGAAACTGCCCTTGCCTCAACTGTTGATAGTGCATTGTCCGAACTGGACAAGCAGGACACAAAAGAAAGCAACTGCCTTACTTTGCCAAGACAAGGTAAGAAAGTTGTTCAAAATTCCTGCTTTACCCAAAAGTCTGTCAGATATTCTAGGCCTGCAGACCCAGATGGAGGCCCCAGTGTTGCAGAGGAAACTTAGGTGACTGTTCAGGCAGCCAGATGTTTCTACCATTTCTATAGTTTGGGAAGTTGTTTGCTGTGCACTTCCTGCTTACTCAGATAATATTATGTCCTTCTTGGATCTCTGATGGAGTTTAAGGCCAGATAGTTGTAGTTTTCTTTGCCATCAAATTCAGGAAAGAAATTCACAAAAGTATAAAGCATATAAGGTTGAAAGACATAAAAGCTTAAATTTTTTTATCTAAGATAATGTTTTGAGTCCTAAATAGTTTTGGGTTGGTAATACAAGTTACAAGTTATAATAAAAAATGGTTTAGGTATAAAACTTTGAACTCACCAGGATAAGATAGATAATAATTTATCCAAATTTGCCAAATACAAATGGGCTGGATATTGTAAATGTGATTTTTATCTTATAATTATTCCTATTGTATATAGTTTTACTATGTTAGAGTTAAAACCCTTTCCTTTTTATTTAGACAAAAAAAGGGAGGGGAATGGTACAAGATATTTGATTACACTGTGTAAAGATATGTCACTGTGATTGATTTAATAAAATGCTAAATGGCCAATGGCTGGGCAGGATGTATAGGTGGGACTTCCAGACAGAGAGAGCACTGGGAAGAAG
The DNA here is from genome assembly GCA_001685095.1 of Ellobius talpinus. Lineage (NCBI taxonomy): Eukaryota > Metazoa > Chordata > Mammalia > Rodentia > Cricetidae > Ellobius > Ellobius talpinus. The sequence goes on from LOJH01002019.1 coordinate 27,913, forward strand.
GGAGCATCACCAGCCAGATGCAAAGAAAGCAGGACATGCAGGAGGGGAAGTAAAAGCCATGAACAACATGGTAACATTAATAGAAATGGGTTGAGTTACTGATTTAAGTTATAAGAGCTAGTTAGAAACAAGCCTAAGTTAAAGCTGAGCTTTCATAATTAATAAGTCTCCACATAAAAATTTGGGAGCTGGCAGGATAGAGAAAGACACATTACAGGGCACATACTAGCTGCCCAGGCCATCAGATACCTTTCCTCTACCGGGGGACCTATGTCCCCACCACAGGCCTCCAGTTCCCGGAATGACAGCCAATACTTGCTAAAGAGCATGCTTGTGATTTACTTTAAGTAATCCTCGTGCCTCCAGTCACCACCATGTGGACCAGGAACGCTTGGATGTGCCCTTGACCTGCCCAAGTCATGTGGCCAGGCCCAAGTGCATGCATAGACCATAGATAGCCACTGAATCCAGGATATAAGGAAGGAAATGATGTCCCTTGCACCATGCAGAGAGGAGCCTCACACACTTAGAAAACAAGACTTTATTCCTTTAGAGGGTCCTGTCCAACAGTGATAGGCAGCTGGAGAGACACCCAAACTGGCTCTACTGTACCTGCTGCCAAGACCAGGGACACGGGCACTGGGAAGTGGAGCAACCCACACTGTGTTCTCCTGGGCCCTTTGCCTACCCACTATTGGGAATCCTGGCTGGCAGTAGTGAGGCAGACATCGGCTGGCCCAGGTCCCCATTTTGCAGACAGGTAACTAGAAGCCCAGGGATGAGATTTCCTCTTGCCACAGCTGTCACACAGTTTCACTGTGGTGACACCGAGGCAGCGGCCTGCCTGCTCCCCATGCAGACCGTGCATGGGCAGGATCCTCAACAGCCTTGCTGCCAGGACCCCAGACCTCATCTGCAGTTCAAGGGCAGCAGCTGAGAAGCGTGAGGAGCACTCTACACTGTCTGCTGTCCCTACCGGTTAGAGCTAGACAAGTATCTTCCTGGGACTCTGTGGATGGAGGATCTGGGGAATGGGTGGGTCCTTGGCCAGCTTGTTATACTCGGCTCAGGAGAGAGCCCTGGAGTGTAGGGCTTGAGAGATTCTCACTGGCAGTGCTGTCTGCAGAGTGTAGACTTAACCAGGCTTGACCTTCTCAAACGTACCATGTATGAAGAGTTCCCCCATTTTACAGCTAAGAAAATTGGAGGTCAGTGGGGTATAGGCTGGCTAGTATTGCCAGCCAAGGAGCAAGGAGACTGGCTGAGGAGCCACATTATCTGTGTCAAGTTTCAGCCAAGTGGCCCTGGGAAAGTTGGTGGGAGAGACAGCATCACAGTCTGGAAGGCTGGGCCAGAGCAGGCCCAGAAGGGGTGGCAGAGGTGCCCGAAACTGCCTCACTGTCTAGGTGGGCCTCCTCACCCCGGGTATATGTAAGCACCACAGTCACTGTGGCAAAGGTGGCAGCATTGACGGGAAAAGCACGTAACAGTGTGGAAGCCAGTCCTCTTGTGAAGACTCGCCAGCCCTCAGCCTGGTAGCTCTGCCGCATACAGTCGACGATGCCATGGTAGCGAGGGGCTCCTTGCAGCCCATCGGCTTGCAGTCGCGACTTAACCACGTCCATAGGATAGGTGGAAAGCCAGGATGTGATGCCTGATGTGCCCCCCGCCAGCAGCAGCTTGGGCACCAGCAGGTGATCATCTGGCTCACAGCCCATGGCACGCGTCAGTACGTCGTAGGTGAGAAAGTAGACACCAAAGCTAGGTGTCTCGCGCAGAAGTGTGGACACCATGCCTCGATTGATGCCACGCAGGCCCTCGTGCCGGTAAATCTGTACCAGGCAGTCCAGGGAGCCCTTGTAGGTTCTAGTGGGGCCCACGTCCTGCAGCTGCAGCCTTGTCTTGGCCAGTTCCATGGGGCAACAGATGACACACTGAATGGCGCCTGCTGCTGCACCGGCCAGGAACTGATTGAGTGGTGAGTCTTGGCCCAGGGCCCTAAGGGTGTTGCCTTGCACCCCAAACACCAGTGCATTGATAAAGGTGAGCCCCATTAGTGGTGAGCCCAGACCTTTATACAGGCCGAGCACCTGCAGAGACAGAAATGCCATCAGGATGAGAGGTGCCACCCTGCTTGTGTTGCCCAGCCATTCTCCTCAGGCCCTCCATACACAAGTGGCAGCCCTAACCACCCAGCTGCTCATAGGAAGCATGCAAAATTCTGATAGATGCAAAGTCCTCAATCCAAAACACCCCAGCAATCAACTCACACCCCCAAGGGCCCTCGTGGGTACCCCAATGACCTTCCCTGGGCCTCTGACCTCGGGTGGTAGCACCTCCAGGCTTGCTCCCCAGCCCTACAATTGCCTGGGCACTTACACTCTCCTGCTTGATGATGGACTGGAAGCAGTGCAGTGTCCCCCGGTACTGGGGCTTCTCCGTGTTCTGTACCTGCAGCCGCACCTGCAGAGGCAGAGCCAGTGAGCAGGGACAGGCAGAGCCATTGCAGCAATTCCCCTGAGCTGCAGTGCACAAGGGGGGCAGCCAAGTAACTTTTTGTGAATCTGGGACCCCAGGGTGTGGCCGGGTTGGGTGTTTGAGAGATACCAGCTACAAGGACAGCCAGCTGCAGATGGGTTGGTAGTCCCCAAGACAAGTGGAGGAGAGGTCTCTGATGTGCACTACCACCAGACCAGCTCTTGGAACCAATCTTTGTTCAGGTGACACCTGTCCTCTGAGGGCTGAGGCCAAAGGGGAATCCCAGCTTGGTGTCATACTTCTAACCTCCACCAGGGTGGGATGCCGGGCTTCCATTCTGCTCCTGCTTGGTTCCTGCTAGCAGCCCTTTGACAACCATAGCCATGAGTCATGGGTGGTGGCAGACAGTTGACAGCTCCCCTAGGTACCCATAGCAATAACTCCAGGACCTGGGGACACTGCCAGGCCCAGTGGCCCAGAACCTTTTCCACCTCAAAGCACTCTTTGTTGCCTGAGAGCTTATCTGCTCTTGAAACACTGATGTCATGGTGGCATGAAGGGAGCATACTGAACTTGGAATCCGTGTTCGTGCTGTGGGGGAAGCTAGTTACATCATGGTCTCAAGAGCTAGGAAGCTCCCTAGATCTGATTCAGAAGGGGTCAGTCATGGGCTGGGTTGTAGCTCAGCGACAGAGCTACTCTGGTTTACCTAGCACGTGCAAGGGGCTGGAGAGAGAACTCAGTGATTAAGAGCACTGGCTGCTCTATGAGAGGACCCAGGTTCAATTCTCAGCACCCACTCTGTGGCTCAACTGGAACTCCAGTTCCAGGGGATCCAATGTTGGCCTCCAGGGGCATCAGGCACACACCTGGTACACATACAGACAGACAGGCAAAATACCCATACACAATAAAAATGAACAAATAGCTTTCTTAAGGCCAGTTTGCTTGAATGCCAATGGCCCAACCACAGTTGATTTTCTGAAAGACCACTTTCCAGATACCAATGGGCAGGGGAATGACTCCTATGGCTGAATGACTGCAGGGGGATGCTCTTGGGCTCAGCAACTCAGAGGAGTCAGGACTACCAGGACAAAAGTGCTTTCTTGCCTGAGGGGCCTGCTTTAGGAGCAGTACCTGTCAGGTACCTGTCAAGTCAACAGCCTCTGCAATGGTGGGCTGAGGAAGTGGATCCTTGTTCTTACTAGCTGGACACAGCTATGGGAGGTGTTTGAGACATTTGACCACAAGGTAGAAACACAATGATATGTGACTATGGCCAGCCTCATTGTGGGTGGAAGAAGGCATCCAGGCAGAATGTGGGCATGGTGGGTTGTCTTGTGGACAGGGTGTACCAGGGCATTGTTCTTGCAAGCCTATGAATGGAATTCATGGGTCACTGCTTGCCAGGAGTCTGCTCTTCAGCCTTCTCCCCAGGGTTACCAGGTGACTGGGCTAAGCTGTCTAGAGCCTGCATTAACCCATTAACGTGGCACAAGTCATCCTGGTGCACAGTGAACAGCGGACCTTAGTAAGCTCATCCACTCCCTCACCTCACAGATGCCTGGGCCAAGGACAGCTTTGTAAGGTCAAAGCCAGTGCACAAGGCAGGCTCTTACATCCACACTGGAAAAAATCCCACCACTGAATTAATGAGCTATTTTCTTTGCCAACAAACACCTGGTTCACTGAAGAAAAAAGAAAAGGAAGAACCAGGAAGTGAGGCTCAACCCAACGCAGGATAGTGTGTTTGTGTTCTGCCTCCAGCTTTTTCCTCACACGAGTGGGAAAGGAGCCTGGGTTAGGGCCTGAACCAAGCACAAGTCTGGTCTAGGGCCCTTCCGCTCACAGGCCGCTGGGCGCTGGGAGAACAACCGAGGCAGGGTCCTGATGTGACTAGCTTGAACACTCACAACTCCAGCCACAGGGGAGTTTTCCACCACAGGATGTGGGTCTGTCTCCTTGATTAACCTGGAGCTCCAGTTAATCAAGGTTATGATTCAGGATGTACCCATCCCAGAGAGTCCATGTCCAGAGCCCTGGTCATTTGAAAGTAGTGGTCCTTAGGACCTTGCTGGGTGACACTGCCTTGCAGGGACATGCCAGCACTCAAGACAGTCATGACAATCACTGGGCCAGAAGGACCAGGAGAGAAATACCCTCAAGTTTATTTCAGGTGTGTGTTTGTGAGGTTGGCCTCAAACTTGTGGTCCTCCTGCCTTAGCTTCCCAATGCCACTACTTTAGTGTCTGCTACCACATCCAGCTGATGAGGCAGGTCTTCCTAACATAAGCTGGCCCCAAATTCTCAGTTCTCCCCAGGGCTGGAATTTCAGGTGTGCTATCTACCACACCTGGCTCAGTAGGGTTTGATTCCTTCAATTTCTGCCTTTTTCCACCTTTTATTTTCTTTCAGGAAGATGTTAGGAAGATGTTAAGGGTGGGGCTAAAGAGAGGGCATTACTCATGAGGGCCAGCAAACAGCAGTTAACAGCACTGGCTGATCTCCCCCAGAAGATCTGGGTTTAATTCCCAGCACCTACACAGCTGCTCACAACCTACCTGAAACTCCAGTTCCACCAGGCACACACATGACGCACAGACATACATGCAGGCAAAACACAAAATACGATAATAATTCAAAGAAGATGCCAGGGAAATTATACATCAGAACAGAGTAGGCTTTCTCTCTCTGGCAGATAAGAAACCTGCCCATCAACACCTCAGCCTCTGCCTGCCAAGTAAAGCAGTTCAGCCTCCGTGGGAGATGCCCAGGAGGAAGGCTCAGTCCCTTTGTTCAAAAGCTGAGGCCCTGGGGCAGAAACCCTGCAGGCCTGACCCAACCTGTCTGTACCTCCACAAGAGACTCACCTTGACTGTGTCAAAAGGGTGTCCCACAAGCACACCTGCTACACCTGGAAGAAAAAGGTGCCCGTGACCAAGTGCCTCAGAACTTTGAAGAATCGTGTGTGTGTGTGTGTGTGTGTGTGTGTGTGTGTGTGTGTGTGTG
>LOJH01002019.1:33496-44720 GCA_001685095.1 Ellobius talpinus
GCGCGCGCGCGCGTGCGTGCCTTGGGCCCATCCCAGGAATCCCTGCAACCGCCCCTCTGGTAACAGGGGGAAATCAGCACCCCCTTAACTCAAAAGCTGTGTCCCTTGCCTTCCCCTGCAGCTCCCTGAGGTGTTGTGTCCCCTGGGGAACTGCACTGCATGACACCACAGGGAAGTTGGAGTTGGAAGTTAGCCTGCCACCATCAGGATTTGAATTTTCCTTTTGTTACTTCTTGCCTTCAGGGACTGCTCACAAAAGAATTCATTGTCTTGACCCTACTCAGGTCACCTGAAAGGTACTTAGCTTCCTCCTTGCCCTACCCCACCGCACTCCAGGATGGAGATTAGGAACTCCCAGGAAATACTGCCTGAGGACCTGCTGCCTGCTGGCCCTACCTCCCAAATGCTGTTCTACTCTGAGTCAGGCTGGGTATATTTATCATTTAAGGGCCTGCCAGAGACCCCACCCACAAGAGCAAGGTTCACCTCTCCCCTAAGAACATTCCTCAGAGTGGCCTGCGAGTAGTGAACAGCTGTGTGACTCCCCTGCACCCCCCACCCACAGCCCAATGACCCCATTTTTTCCCAGAAGAAACAGAAGTCAGTGAGGTTTCCTTCTCTAGGAAGCATCTGCCGAAGAGCCTCTTTGGGGCTGGCCTGCGGCCAGTAGTAGAGTGCTTGCTCACAGTGCTTTAGCAATGCAGAAAGAAAGACGTCCCCTTTGGTTGCTGCTACTTTATGTCTAACTACAGTGGCTAATGTTGGGCAATGAACAATAATATTACCAACTTCTACTCACTGCCCTTGGTTCACACTGATCTTAACCCTCCCACCCCAGAGCCGATTAACTCATCCTACAGATGAGGAAACCAGAACCAAAAAGCTCACAGCAATACATCTGTGGTGCTTGGCCAGTAAGTGTTACAATGGGAACTTCAGCCCCGCTCTGGTCCTAGCCAGACAGGACTGGTCACGGAACCTGCTGGGAGACACTAAGGGGTAACATCTGCTCCCAGACTCTGCCTTGCACCCTTCAGTAATGTCCACCATGTTTCATGCTTCTGTTCTTAAGAAAAAAAAATTATTTTTTTCTTTTTGAGACAAGGTCTCACTATGTGACCCTAGGTGGCCTGGATGTCCCTATTTAGACCAGTCTGGTTTCAAATTCTCAGAGAGCCCGTCTCTGCAAGTGTGCTACCACATCTAGATTTCCTTAGATCTGCTCTTTCAGTGTTCAGCACTTTTAGTTCAGTAAAACACTTTCTAATAACACTCCAATCTTTGCACAGGAGAAAAGGTGAGCGACCCCTGAGCCCCCATCCACCCTGGCCCCCATCACTGCCACTTTCCCACGAGTCCTCTCCCCTCGGAGTCTGCTAGGCCACATCCAGTGCTGGGGCTGGGAAGCCTACTGCTAACCCTTTCCTCGTTGTTCTATGAGGACACCTTGGGGACTTTATGAGTGGATTTTAGGAATGTCGCCAGGGGATGCCAAGGGTGTGCCTGTTTCTTTAAAGCAAACTTGTTTAGCACCCCACCAGCCCTCGAGCTGCAGATTCATTCAGTTCCAAGCCGGGGAAATTTCCACTATAATCTCTTGCCCCTAGCCACCATCTCCAGGCAGGTTCTTTTCTCCTGGAGACCCTCACATCCCATTTCTAGTGGTGGAACCTTGTCTCCTCCCTTTGGAGAGTCACCAGCTCTCACCTGCTTTTAACTTCCTGGTTAGTGGTTGCTGGGGCAAACACAGAGTCCAGTGGTCCAACCCCCTGCTTACCATGTTTTGTATTTGCAAATCCTACTTCCGGACTTCTCAGGCTAATCTGAATCTCTTAGGGCTTTGGAAAGCCTAGCACCCACGGCTGGTAGGCTGGGCATCTGAGATACCCCGTTAGCCTTCCTCCCTCTTCCTCCAAGGGTTCCCTGGTGCCAGCAGAAAGCCCAGTTGTGGGCAGCTGCTCACAGGTGCCAACAACAGTCTTTGCCACTTCTAAGACATTTCAGAGACTATGAAGCCTCTTGCCTACCCCTTCCGCTGGGAAGCTCCAGGAGGATCCCAAGCTGTCAGGTCTTGGTATCCCCACTCCCTACCCATATCCTTTTGACCTCACAGTCCCTTTGAGAGTCAGGGAGCCCTTCCTGACCACCTCCAAGAGGATACCTCAAATCCAAAGCCAGGGCAAGTCTGACACCATGAGAATCCGAGGACAGGAAGGTACACCTGGCAGCACAGTTCTGGCAGAGATGACAGGTCTCTTCCCTCCACACAGACACTGCCTGCTGATCTGGTACTTCTCTGTCACACTGGTCCATGCCCTATCCAGAACCCAGGGGCCACTGTGTCCTCAAGATTTGAGACCCATCCTTACACAGGAGGGAGTGGGTAGAAGGGAACCATTAGTCAAGATATTTGCCCTGTCTCCCACAGAGACTGAAGGCAGGATAGGATGTGTGCTGGGTCACTCAGGCACACCCACATGCGTTCTTCCTCGGGAAGAGAGGCCCCACCAGCACCCGTTCCAGGCAGGCACTTTAGAAGGCCAGATCCCCTGCTTTAGAAGGTCAGATCCTCTATCAGAGCAGCTGTGATGGGAATCCGGAAGGCACGCCTAGGACACAATCAGATCATTGTGTGGAAGAGTCTCTTTTATGGCCAAGGACCCCTTATGTTGTTGCAGTCTTCCCAGGGCCAGGGTTCCCTCTGTGGTTGCACCCTAGTCAGGACAGTTGTCCTGGGGAGCATCTAGCCACCCCTTGGCCAGGCCTGCTTAGAGACCCAGACCACCCCCATGATTCAGCCACCCCTTGGACTTTGGCTCAAGTAGGCCTTTCTTACCTGTGATGCCCATCCATCTTCACCCAGCCTATCTCAAGGGCATCATGTGCCCTACGTCCAGCCCCAGTCTGCATTCCCACCCAGGTTGCATAGAGAGTGCCCAACTAAAGGGAAGTAATACAGGGTAGGCTGAGATAGAGGTCACTTGCAGAACCTCTTATGGACTCATCCTGTAAGGGAAGAAATGACAGGAGGTTGTAGCCTCAGGCTCAGTCTCTCTGAAGGGTTGGGGCTGCTGGGGGGACCCAGCCTACTTGAGCCAAAGTCTAAGGGGTGGCTGAATCATGGGGGTGGTCTGGGTCTCTAAGCAGGCCTGGCCAAGGGGTGGCTAGATGCTCCCCAGGACAACTGTCCTGACTAGGGTGCAACCACAGAGGGAACCCTGGCCCTGGGAAGACTGCAACAACATAAGGGGTCCTTGGCCATAAAAGGGGCTCTTCCTCCCCCCCGCTACAGGTGGGGGCTAAGATGGGACCCCTTCTGGGCCTCTAATTCCCCACCAACTTTTAGAAATCCCTGGGCTTCATCCCCCTCCCACGGCTCACAAAGGAAAGACTGGGTAACAGCCTGATGGCTCTCAAGCACTTTGTGGGTACATCACTGCCCTGGGAAGGTATCCTGACAAACCAGCCTTCTCCACTCAGGGAGGGAGAAGCAAGCACGGATTAAGCACATAAGGCCAAGGGCAGTCAATCACTGTTCCAGGTGAGACCTTTCCGGATAGAGCTATGACGGTAGCTGATGAAGGCAGAAGGACAGGTGGGTGAGCCAGGCCCGGGCCTCAGAGCTGAACTCAGCTTTGACATAACCAGCCAGACCACTGCCATCTCAGAAAATTTACCTAGAATCCCAATGGATCCAGACTCTGTACTTAATACTTACTAAATAAACTATGCCTCTAGGTACAAGAAAAGGCACTAAGGGTTCAACAGGTTCGCACCGTCGCGTCATGGGCAAACCTGCTCTCCGCCTCAAGCATTCCTGAGTCAGGCTGACCTGACCACCCGGTGGACCGCTTCCTCTTCTTATGCGCCCTCAGCAGTTCAAAGCACCACCTGGGAAGAACTGGGCGCCTAGGGTCAGGCCAGCCCTCTAGGAGGTCGCTCCGTGTCACTACCGAGCTTGGACAGCTGCTAGAAGGGAAGAATCTGCAGGCTGCGTGCCCGCATCTTCCGATCTGTCCCTGCCTCTGGCCAAGTCGCGGTGTCACCAGGATACCTCGCACCCAGTACACACCACACGGAGAGCCGAGAAGACACCTGTCCCAGCGCACCAGGCAGGTTGTGAAGCCTGGTATGCCTGGAGTCTCCTTACCTCCAGCGCATCCAGCCAGGAAGTCGAGCGCCATGGCCCGGCTCCGCGAGTCGCCTTAGTCCTACTACTCTTATGGCCCCAGGGCCGTCGGGGCTCCGACTGTCCGGCAAGCCTGGTCTGGGTGGCGACTGGGTGATGACTCTTAGGAAAGCGCTCCCCCTGCGTCCAGCACGCGGGGCATCACCTCGCGCCGTGCGCCCCACCCTGCCGGCTGCAGTCCCCGGTGCAGAACGCAACCAATGGGTACACCAGGCGCGGACAACACCCCGCGCTCTGGGTGTCGCCGCCAAATTTTATTGGTTGGGCGCTCCTGGAGGGTGTGGCCTCGGACTGAGTGGGGTGCTGCAGACAAAGACTGTGCTTCTCGAGCCCGCCCGCGCTGCCCGGGGCAGGGGCAGTGCAGTGGGTACACTGCGCCCTGGAGCCGGTAACCTTCCAACTGCACTCTGCAAGGGGCGGCGCTCGCCTTGTTTCGGCCCTGGGGCCCCTCACGGTGTTTGGATGCGACTCAGCTGCTCAACCTCTTCGTCCTTGCCAGTGTCATGGGGACACTGTGGCGAGCACACGTGGAACGTCTTGACTCTAAGGCCAGCGGGATTGGACGCCGCTAGTTGTGAAAGTTCGAGAATGGCTCCCCACCTGGAGAGGCCTCCAAGACCCCTCCTTAAGCGAACGAGCTAGGCGTTTGAGTTCCGACCACGCCCCGGCAGGGCCAGAGACTTGGATTTGGATGACACCGAGACGAACTTTTCAAACACAAGGGACCCAAGGATGGAAGGGTGCCACCAAGCCCTGAGATGTTCCTGGGAGCTACTGAAGGTTGTGGAGAGAGGTATGCTGCAGGACAAGGCTGGGAGCCGGCATTAGACTAGATGGGGGCAAATCTCATGCAGCGCTGGGCCTTGGGACAGGGTGAGCTTGCTGAAGAACAAGGAGTGCGCAGGTGCCGCTGGCTTGGAGAGCACTAAGGGTAAGAACCCTACGTGTAGCTGCCCCTAATATTTACAACAGCAAGGAGTCTTGAAGCAGGTTCCAGTGATGGACACAATTACAACTCCCAGGGCCTCTGTTAGTCGTGACTCTCCTGAGCCGAGAGGCCTGTAACAGCCTCCTGTGGTCACCGTCACACTGCTCTTACCTGTACCCTCTTGGAACTGGGCAGGAGTTGATGGGTGGCAGATACAATGGAGGGGCAGGTCTTAAAAAGTTCCAGTGAAGCCTGGAGCAGGGACCTTGGAAGGTGGTGTTGATCCTTGAATGGACCCTTCCTGAAGCTGACATCCAAGTCCAGGCCTGCTGACTCCTAGTCCAGTGCTTGTGGTGGCTACTGGGCCCTGAACTTAGGGGTCTGGAGGCCTGGGTTTGATTTCCACAGCCTCTGAGCCATCTGGGTGCCTTTGGGAGGCTGATGGTGAGAGGGAGAAGGAAGTCCACACTGGAACTGGGGTGAATATAGGGCCCCTCCTGAGGCCCATGCAGTCCTCATACAGGGACATAGTCCCAAGAATGCCCTGGGGGCCCAGGCGGTAAAGCTCATATCGCTATACCTTCACCTCTGACTTTGGGTTCTAGGAGACTAGAGGGCAACCGATGAGACAAGAACAGCCCATTCTGCTTGTGGCTTTTTTCTTTTTGAGACGAGATCTTGCTATGTAGCCCAGGTTGGTTTAGAACTTGCCCCCTCCCTGCCCCAGCCTCCTGAGCACTGAGGCTACAGGTGTACACCATGACATCTTGTTTCTTTTTCTTTCTCCGGAGGTGAAACTCGGGGCCTCGCGCATGCTTGACAGGCAGGTGTCCAACTTGCTGAGCCTCATTTCTCTACTGCTGTTGTTTTGTTTTTAAGAGGACATGCATCAAAAAGCCAGAGGACAGGTAGGAACTCGGGCAAGCCTGCCTTTACATGGATGTCATTCCTGGCCTTGGTTGTGTGGGGTTCTGACCCTCTAGGAGTGCTGGGGAAGGGCTCAGAAAGCCTGGTACACATCAGGTACCCCATAGTTGAGCTTCAGAACCATTGGACGGAGAGCCCAGGGACAGCCCCTGTAGGAGTCCAGTGGGACCCTGTGTGCTGTCCTCTAGGTACCTTGTAGGCAGAGCATGGGTGGGCCAGTTGAGGGGAGGCTGGAATTCTATCTGGAACTATTAGGCTTGGGGAAAAATGTGTGAGGGAATGGAAGGCTAAGCTGAGGTTTCATGCTGCCCTAGGTAGGTGAGGATCTATCCTGTGGGGTCGAGTGTGTCCTCAAGGCCAACTGGTCTGCACCTTGAGGGGCAGGCACTGATATGGGAGAGAATCACTTGAGACAACAATCTTGCTGAGAGCCCTTTGCACAGGCCTTTGGTAATCTGGGTCAGAAGACAAGATGGGTCCAAATACTTGACCTTGGTAGTTAGCTGGGAAGAAACCAGAAAGAGCACCAGGGTGCCCACATCTTGGGGCTGTATTGTTTTATTGTTTTCTTGCATTTTTACCAGGGTAAAAATGACAGCAGGAATGTATCTACTTCTTCAAACTCTGCTCCAGAGGGACTGGGTCTGTTTAGCTCTGAGGATCCCAGCCAAAGGGCACACAGTAGCAGAGAGGTGGTGTGGGGAAGGAACCGTCACTGCCCACAGTGACATGTTTTGTTTGGAAATGTCTTTCCTGAGTTCTTACATAAGACAGGTCCAGTGTAGAAACAGAACCGACAGTGGACAAAAAGAAGCATCATGTCCCTTGATCTCCCTACCCTGGAACCTGTCCACTGAGTGACAAAAGGGGCTGTCTTACTTGATATGAAATCAACGCTCAATGCCAAGGACACAGGAGGACCATAATGACATGGCTGCACTCACTCAACTTCCAGCCTTCTGCTCAGCTCAGGTTTCACACGCCCAACTTGTTCCTGCCTCAGGGCCTTCGTGCAGGCTGCTCCTTCTGGGGAGCCCTTCCCCTAACCTAGCTCTGTAACTTGGGCTCTACCCAGTTCTCTCTTAAGATACTGATTGGCACACCACTGTGGTCTGAATGTCCTCTCCCTGCGGTTCCAGGTAGAAATCCTAGCCCCAGGTGATGACATTTGGAAGTAGGGCCTTACTGGCTAACAGTGTCTCCCTTCTCTAGGGACGCATGTCTTGAGAAAGGCAAGGGTGGCTCCAGTTGTTTGAAATGTACTTTTTAGAATTAAAAAAAAATTCCTAGGGGCAGAGAGATAGTTCAGCAGTTAAGAGCGCTCCGTACTCTTTCAGAAGACCCAAGTTTGGATCCCAGTACCCATGTCTGGAAGCTCATGACCACCTGTATCTCCAGCTCCAGGATCCAATGCCCTCTTCTGTCTTACACAGGCACACACACACACATAGACACACACACAAACACACACACAGACACTAAAATGTTTTTAATCCTGTGAAGCTGGATGGGATATATCTTGCATCTTACTAATCCCAGTACTCAGGAGGCAGAGGCAGACTGGTTTTTTACAAGTTCAAGTCCAACCTGGTCTACATAGTGAGTTCTAAGCTAGCCAAGGCTACTGTATCAGGGTTCTCTAGATGAACAGAACTTATAGAATGAATGTCTTTCTATATAGAAAGGGGTTCTATTAGAATGACTTGCAGGCTGTGGTCCAGCTAATCCAACAATGGCTGTCTATGAAGGAAATTCCAAGAATCCAGTAGTTGCTCAGTTCATGAGGCTGGATGCCTCAGCTGGTAACAATATATGCTGGAGTCCTGACGTCTTGGGCTCTAGTACCAGTGAAAGAATGGATTTGCTAGCAAGGTTGACAGCAAGCTGGCAAAGAGTAAAAGCTTCCTTCTTCCATTTTTTTATATAGACTGCCAGCGGAAGGTGTGACCCAGATTAGAGGTTGCTCTTCCCACCTGAAAAGATCTGAATTCAAGTTGGTTTCTTTGTTTGTTTGTTTGTTTGTTTGAGACAGGGTTTCCTCTGTGTTGCTTTGGAGCCAGTCCTGGAACTAGCTCTTATAGACCAGGCTAAACTCGAACACACAGAGATCCACCTGCCTCTGCCTCCCAAGTGCTGGAATTAAAGGTGTGCGTCATTACCACGCGGCTGAAGTTGTGTTTTTTCACCTCAAAGATCTGGATTAGAAGTAGACCTTCCCCGGGCTGGAGAGATGGCTCAGAGGTTAAGAGCACTGACTGTTCTTCCAGAGCTTCTGAGTTCAATTCCCAGCAACTACATGGTGGCTCCCAACCATCTGTAATAAGATCTGGTGCCCTCTTCTGGCCTGCNCACATGCAAGCAGAATGCCGTATACATAATTAATAAATAAATCTTTAAAAAAAAAGAAGTAGACCTTCCCATGTCAAAATAAGCAAAAAGCCCTCATAGATGTGCCCCTCCAATTTGGGGTTTTACTTAATTCCAGATATAGTCAACCAAGAGCTTGACAACCACCAACAATCTTTACAGCTACATAGTGAGAAAAACTCTCTGCAGCAATGAAATCCTGTATGAGGGGCCAGCTAGATGGAATAGAAGGTACCTGGTACCCGAGTCTGGTTCTTGGGACCCACGTGGTAAAAAAAGAGAGAACCAGCTACCACTCCCTGTCCTCTGACCTTCACACTTGTGCTGTGGCATGCAGGCCCCACCCACACAAAAGGAATAAAATGTATATAAAAATAAAAAATCCAGTGAGAGGTTGAGGATATATATGGCTTAGTTGGTATAAGTGGAGGCACAAGGGGACCTGAGTTTGGGTCTCCAGCAGGGTCTTCCACTCAGGTGGCTGAAGCAAGAGGATCATCCATGATTCAAGGCCAGCCTGTGCTACATAGTAAGATCTCTTCTCAGTTAGTCAGTAGGCCACCCTGAGGAGCCAGGGAAGTGCTGGAAGGGGCAGCTTTGCAGGAGTGGGAACAACCCGGAACCAAGAGTGGCTCTCTCAGCCTGGCAGGCAGCCACAAAGGAGGCTGGGACTGGTTTGTCTGGCCGGTGTGCCTTGATGTGATGCCCCCCTTCAGGCTTCCCAGAGGGAGGTCGAGCATAGCGTTCCTGTAGAGCTAAATCAGATTCCGGGCCCCTGAGCAGGAGAGGTTGACTGCCTCGAAGCCAGCCTTCTCAGCACCCCTCAGGGCTTTGGGGATGGTGTCTCAGAGTTCTCGAGTGCTTTGGTTGGTTTTGCTTGACTGTCCTGGCTGGCACCATATGGGCCTTTGTTTCAGATTATGTTCATTTCAGGGCTGGGGAAAGGAGCCAGGGAGCAGACAGAATCCAACTCTGCTGTTGTCCTGCTACCCATGATCCTCTAGTTCCAGGAACAAGAAGACAAGGATTAATTTAATAATTGTGCTTCCTAGCCCTGGGTGTATGTGTGCAGAAGTCCTATATTTCCAGTGGTTCCCCTGGGGTCAGCTCTCGGTTGACCAGAGACTTCCTTGGCCTACTTCAGAACCCACTTGACCTTCAGGAGTCAGTGGACACCGAAAACTCAAGATGGGACTTGGTATAAATAGCTACATGGCAATGACTTGATAAATACAAGTAGGCTACAGGGGCCCTGCTGCTGGGGGTGTCCCAGAACTGGAAGGTCATGGGGGTCCCTCTTGGGTGTCTGGCCACATGTAGCCTAGTCTGCATGCCCTCTGGGCTCCCACTGATACACTGGCAGTCTGTTCCCAGCCCACAGTCAGCATCCACGGGCCCTGGAGGCCAGTGTGCCCTGTGCAGTCTTGATTTGAGGTGTAGTAGAACTAGCTGGAGTTGGTACCATAGGAGGCAGGAGAGAGAGAAACAGCTGGCAGGGAGGATTCTGTGTCCTGAGCCCAGGCTGGTCATTGTCATAGCAGGCATGTCACTCAATGAATATCAGATGTGGCCAAAGGGTTGCTCCAGAGACTGAGGGAGAAGACTGGAGAACAAGGTTCAGTGCCTTGGAACCAGGAGTTCCATGAACTTTGCAGGGTTTTGGGCAGTGTCTACAGCTTCCCCAGCTTTCCTGCCCAGCCTTAGGGGCAGCCCTAGGCAGGGAGCTCAGCTTCTACCTATCCTCTGTACAAGCCCTTTTGTGTAGAGCTCTGTTGGGTGCTGATTTTTTGTAGGAGGTCACTTGTTTGTTCCCAGCTGCCCACACTCCTGAAATAATCACTCAGAAACTATATCATTTAAATCACTGCTTGGCCTATTAGCTCTAGCTTCTTATTGGCTAACTCTTACATCTTAAGTTAACCCATTTCTATCAATCTGTGTTTTGCCACGTGGCTGTGGCTTATTGGCAAGGTTCCATCAGGCGGCGTCTTTCTCTGGCGGGGTTACATGGCTTCTTCCTGATTCTGCCTTATTTCCCCCAGCATTCAGTTTAGTTTTCCCCACCTAGCTCTACCCTACCCTATCACAGGCCAAGGCAGATTTTTTTATTCATTAACCAATAAAAGCAACATGCATTCAGAAGGACTTCCCACACCAGAGCTCTGTCTGCTCCACCAGGCTTTTGTGTCAAGGCAGGGTAGAGAGAACAAAGGGTGTGGTTCACCTCTGATGTATGACCCCATAAAGGTCTTCCTGACCCCAGAGAAGAAGGATGTCTTGCAGCTAGCAGGTGGCTTGTAAGCCTGGATCATTACCTCCTTCTTGGCCTTTTGTCCCAATTCCCTTCCCAAATTGCTGCCACCCGGATGGCCATGCTTCTGTTCCTAGCCTGGCTATGCCTGCACCTAGAAAAATGTATCCCAAACTACAGTGACCCTTCAGCTCACCCCACTGGTTCCCTGGAGCCCATTCTGGAACATACTCATGCCTGCTGCCTGTGAAGAAGGCCCCTTCCAGATGGTTCAGCTAGCTCATCTTGGGCCTCCAGGATAGCCCAGCAGGGGACAGCCTGTTGCACTTCCCAGCTTTGGTTCTTGGCTCTTCATGATTTGGAAGTGGGCCTCCACAGGGCTGGAGAGATGATTGAAAATGCTCGCTGTTCTTCCAGAGGACCTGTGTTTGTTTCCCAGCACTCGTGTTAGATGGTTCACAACTGCCTGTAATTCCAGTTTCAGATGATCCAACACCTACTCTGGTCTCTATGTCACACACACACACACACACACACACACACACACACACACACACACACA